>QLOI01000363.1:16626-28710 GCA_003313605.1 Tuber umbilicatum | reverse complement strand
TATCACTATGAGAGAGAGACGCCTTGTCATCAAACGTGATGGCTCCCCCCTCTCCTCCACTGCCATCCAGCTCAGAGACAGCATCAACACTGCCCTCTCTGCCACCTACGTTCAGACTGTGTCGCTTGAAGGCGGCAATGTCACTCTTACTACCATGGATAATGTGAAGGCCTCCGCGCTTAACAGCAGGATCTCTTCCTTCCTCCACCTGATCCCTGGAACCACCACTGTCCATTTGGACACCCCAGCCACGCACCTCTTGGTCCATGGCATACCTACACATTACCCCCTGGCCACCATCGCCACTGAACTCACCACATTCAATACTGGGTTAGCCCTCACGTAGCAGCCCAGATGGCTCACCTCTGATGACTCCCGCGCTGGCAAAGCGGCCTCGACCATAGTCATTTCAATCACCGGCTCAAAGGCACCCAACTTTGTCAACAAGAGACTCTCTGCCTTCTCCTCCACCTACAGGTCTGAACGTCGCCTTCGTTTCAACTCCTTCACCCAGTGCTCAAACTGCCATCGGTTTGGCCATCACAGCACCAAGTGCTCCAACCCAGCAACCTGTCGCTGGTGCACCATCAGACATTCCACTGGGGATCACTCCTGCCCCACAGCTACCTGTCGTGTTCGCGGTCGCCCTTGCAGTCATCTTACTGTCAGGTGTGTCAATTGCGGAGGACCCCACGACGCCCACTCTACCATCTGCCTTTCCCGCCCCCAGCGCCCTGGTTTGGACCCTGAGGAGGTGGAGGAGGAGGTCGGCATGGCTGGCACTAAACTCAACTGGCGGGTTTGCTGGTTTTGTTTATTTCTTTACTTTTCAGCTGGCATCTTACTGCGCTATTCTAGGCTTGACATCAGGGCAGGTTTGTTGTCCCGGGATGTTCTTTCATTCCCAGTTGGGAGTTTGAGTCCTTCCTTTGGTTGGATTTATCTTCTTAACGTTCGGTCCCTTTGTGACTAACCTGGCTGCCCCTGCTGGTTTGTGATGGGGATTTTCATTACTGGTTTTGTTAGTAATCGTTTGCGATGCTTGCGGATATGTTTCCGCTAAGGCGATGGAGGGGTGGAGGGTTTTGAGTTTTGTTGTTTCCTTTGTAATTGCGTTGGAATTAAGGCTTTTTGTATGCCATAGCGCGAGCTGCATGTACGTTTTTGAGCCAGAATCAATAAACATATGAAGGAAAAAAAAAAAAAAAAAAAAAAAAAAAAAAAAAAAAAAAAAAAAAAAAAAAAAAAAAATACAGCCAAGAGGAAACACTGGAATGACTTTCTAGCTTCTGCGAAAAAGAATGATGTGTGGACTGCCCACCAATTCACCAAGGTAAGGTACCCGACCATGGTGCCTGGGGGCCACAGTGACATACCAGAAGAGACGAGTCAACTAATAATGCAACACTTCTTTCCCGAAAATCCAGAACCAGTCCTGACAATGCTACCAGCTTGGCAACACCTGACAGATGATGAGGGGATGACCATGGAGGAGGTATCCGGAGCATTGGAGAAGTGTAGCAATAAATCAGCACCAGGACCCGACCATGTACCGTATGGGGTTTGGAAAAATATACACAGACTGAATGGGGAAATAATACCACTGCTAGCCAGCGACCTGTTACGTTGGGGGATCCACCCCCCATCACTCAAGGACTCACTTGGGATTATACTCCCAAATCCAAATAAGAAGGATTACACCGATTGCGCCAGCTTCACGGTGATTGCCTTGATGCAAACGTTCTCCAAGATAATCGAAAGAATCATCAACAAAAGATTGTTGGCTATTGCTTACAAAACAGGACTCTACTGCTTAAACCAGACAGGCAGCCTCCCACAGCTGTCTACAACTGATGCAGTCGTATCACTTAACAACTGGATCAAAGAAGTGCAATTTGCGAAACAGAAGGTCTCTACAGTCTCTAATGGGAGTATGTGAGACTAGGAGTAGCGCAAGGTATGCGACCAAGAACTGCGAGGTAAATAAAAAGAAGACTGGAAGAAAAGAAACTTGACTTGATGGTAGGAAGACAGGAGGTTGCATGAAGAGGAGAGAGAAGTGCTCTTCACGCAACTATTTAAGTACAAGAAATTTATATGTGTGTGAACACATATCCAAACAGTCACTTGCCCTATTTTTCTATCACCATACCACCCTTCCCATAACCCTAACATCAGACATTTCCATAACACAGTCTTCCTGGATGTCAAAGGCAGCTTTGACAATGTTAACCATCAGAAACTACTGGACATTCTCACAAGTGAGAAGGAGGTCCCAAACTACATAACAAATTGGATTTCCAACTTTATTTCATTGAGAGAGGTGTCTCTGGTATACCCAGGTAGCCCGTGCAGGGCAGACCAGGTCAAGATCAGTATACCTCAAGGGTCACTCCTTTCGCCACTACTATTTATAATATACGTCAAGAAACTCCACCTCGAAGTCGACCCCAAAAAGTTTTTCACATCATCGTATGTGGATGATTTTCAGATCACATCAGCCTCAAGTTCGTGGTACCGAAATACAAAACTGCTAGAAGAAATGGTTGCCGAGATAAATGCCATAGCAGCAAGTCTGGGCCTTTCCTTCAATATTGCCAAAACAGAACTAATGCACTGGAGAACTCCCAGGGAGAAGAGTGATCGGTCTGAATACAACCTGCTTGTTCAATCTCATGTGGTAAAGCCGGCAGCCAAGGTGGTCAAATGGCTCGAATACTGGTTAGCGGATAATGGGGAAACTTTTACACATTTCTCGAAAAGGCTTACACTGGCTCAAGGTGCCTTCAACAGAATTCAACGTCTATCAATGCCAGGTAAAGGCCTCTCCCGTATGGGGCCCGTAGGCTTGCCAAAGGTATTATACTACCTACCTTGCTGTATGGGGTGGAGTTCCTTCAGCCAATGATCACCATGCTGAAGAAAATGCAAACGTTCTGGAATAGGGTCCTTCGGTGAATCACAAATACCTTTTACACTACAAATATTACTGTCCTATCGGGAGAAGCTTGTCTCGTCCCAATAAAGGTTTACATCAAACAGATTAGGTTGATGTCAGTAGTGAGAATCATGACTACTATACCACAAAATAACTTGGTGACAGCTATGCTACCTGGGGGTTACCCGATCACAGATCAATACCGGTTCCCCTCTCATAGGCGTAGAGCTTTCGATTCGAATAAGGGCAGCATGAGACCCAAGACATGGAACTCTACAAGTACCACGACAGCTCAAGTACGCATACCAATAGACAAGATAGGGGCACTGGTGGCAGGAGTGTTTGCTAGCAGGCCCTTCCCACAGAAACCAACTACACTCTCAATGGTATCCGAAGGAGCAGCCAAGGCGTACCTCAAGGCAAAAGAGAAAGTGAGAAAAGACCAATTTCGGATATGGAAGGAGTGGAACTACTCACCATATTACAAGTACCAACCACCTTACTGGACGTGCTGGAATTTCATGGTATTCCCAAAATTCCGTGCCAGCAGAGTCCATCAAATGCATGCCAACAAAAGCTACCTGAATGCTCAAATGGATTGGTCAAACTAGGACAGGGACCCACAGTGTGACTGCTGTGGGACAGCACCTCAGACCTTTTCGCATATTATCACAGACTGTCCAGCCCTGTCAGAAGCGAGGAAGGGTTATAATATGAGTTGTTTCGACATATCTCCAGGGTCAGATTTATGGAAAGAGGATAAAAAAGGTTTTATGCTGATTGGAGGTTTTATTTCCTTTATTATTGAGACTAAGATTAACTTTCCGGTGAGGTTGGAGGTTTTTCCTTTTACAAGGGGGTCTGCTTTGGGATCCTGAATTTGATGTTTTTACCTTTTGTGAGAAGTTATGCTTGTGTTTTGATGCTTTGGCATCCTTATATGTTATGTTATGGGGGAGATTTTAGTTTCTTTTGTTATTAAGTGTTTTAGGCCATATCTTAGGATGCATGTCACGGTTACCAATAAAAATCACCGGATTTAACAAAAAAAAAAAAGGTGCCGTGTTCATCATCTAAAGCCCTAGGATACGATGTCACTAGCCCTATAGACAAATTTCCTTCATTCCGCTACTTTCCAACCAGCTTTCTTCACTAGTGCGAATTACACGATTCGTAAGTTGAACACACAATCTCCGCTTTACCCTTTCCCTTCACTGGGAGCTTGTCTAAGCACTGTCATGCCCTCAATCCCGCATCCTTGCGGATGCATTGTTACACCTTCATGCTCCCAACCCCAGTGTGCCGCCTATCCGCATTGTGGAGGTTGGATATGCCGTTAGAGCCGGCGGTCCGCGAGAATCGGTTGGCTCATGGTCGTTGATCTCTTTCCCCATTTAGCTCAAGCTGGGCTGCTATTCCAGAGGATTGCTCAAAAGTGACTGCTTCGCGGCCAGGCTTGAAAGGGGTTTGCTTAGGGATCGGATAAGAACGTGCCCGAAACTCATTGGAAACGGGATTGAAGGACTTGCTTTGTGGATGGGATTGGTGAGTGTTCTGTAGTGGCACCCCATTGTCACGGAATTCGCTCTCCTGGGTTCTTCCATGCCCCTGACGGTTTTCCAGGTTCGTCGAAGGTATGTACGGATCAGACTGAAGTTTAAGAATGACCAAACCCTATTCACGCAGAATATATTCAGTGTCCCGGATTCTCGCCTTATACCAACCTAATATTTAAGGTTACAGCTATTCAGATATGCGATCAAATATTCCTCTTCCTCCATCATCCTCCCAACCACCACCTTACTATCATACCAGGAAAACGCCAACATATACCCGCTCCAGGTTCTAGTTGATTCCTATCAGTGGACACTTCGAATTTTCAGTGGTGTGTTGATCCTTTTGCTCTCATAAAAAATAATACCGTAATCCAATACCGAGTATCAGACTGCTCACTGCAATTCTCAGCTCATTCCTTTTGTTTTATCCGCTACCCCCTTTATTTGGTTAGACCTTATATGGAATTGTCTAATGGCTATTTATCAACGCTCAGAGGAGATTTTGTCCACCATTTCACTCTCTAGGATGTTTCGTTGTTCCCGATAGTCCACTCAGAACCCCGACCACCGGGGTTTAATCACTCGGATGGAATGTCTACAACACGAGTGAAGACAAAACCGTAAGTTAGCGGGACAAGGCCAATCCCCACCAAAAACAGGGTTATCCAAAATAACCATAAACAGCCCAGGGATAGTTGAAATTCAAGGGATTGTGTATACTTGCCGTAGAAAAAAGGAGAGAGAAAATCAGTCCCCGAGACACCGGTATCAAATAACCGCCAGTGACAACAGGGCAATTACTGTACTCTCCTCTGGCAGCCTTGACGATAGGAGAATTACATTGATAGCTATCGCTCATAAAACAAAACAAATATCCTTAGAGATCAGTCTCCCTAGTTGTGCTGAGAGGTTATGAGAGGAAAGTGCAACCCTTACAAGCAAGGTGTGGAGGAACGGCCATTTGCGCGTAGGTAAAGGTCGGGAGTATCATAGGCTTTTTTCTTCGGGGAGCAGGTGGCTAAGTTATAGTTAGAATATCTAGGAAGATTACCTCCATAGGAACTGGATATTTCCCGTCAAATGAGTCCCCGTTTATTATAACCACTATAATGGAAACTCCCTTACAACAGCTCCCCCCCAACTCCCATTTCCTGGTACCAGTATGCAAACGGAAGACCCTTGAGTTGCGGCTCTGCTTGAAATACCGTTATAATAGCTATGGTGGTGAAGAAGAAACGATGCCCATTTTTCCGAAAAGCGAAGAGACAATGTGGAGAAGCGATAGGACCAGCCTATGAAATCGTTCCCGTCCCTGGTAAGTATCAATGTGCGGAAATCCTCCGTTGGTCGTGGGGTGAGATCTGTGAGCTCAACTTACCACTCCGGTCGAGTATTGCATACGCCCAAGATCCGAACAGAAGAGCCAAAACCTGGTTGGCACGCAATACCCGTAAAATACCTTGGCGTTTGGGAAACGGGCCTCGTGATATTGCTCGTACGGTACGAGTGTTCGCAAAGGCCAACCCACTGCGGTTACTATGCCGGTATTTCAGTATGTAGCCGGGATTGTCCCGCTATTCTCTTCACTCGTGTGTCCGGCCCACTACCTAATCGGGGGATGCTGGGTCCGCTACCGGCATATCTTCAAACTACCATAATCTACTCGAGCACTGTAAGAACTCGAATACCGATAAATTTAATCTCACCTTGGGCTAGGACGCTGGAGTTGCCTCTTCTAGTAAGGCCCGGTGCTTTTATCTCGTTTATTTGTCTTGGGAAGCGAGTTCTGGTGTGTTTTTTGCCTCTGCAAGTAGTTTATTCCCGAGGGGGAGTGAATGTCGGACTATCATACCCGGCAAATGGTACGCTTATTCGAGCTCTTGTGGTGGGAAGAACCCTCAAGTGCTAGTACTTACACCGTACCTTCAAATAAGCCTTTTATCTTTGACCAGCCTCGGTGATCATAATTTACACCGTTGGCATGATATCAGATGGTCGTCTGCCTCCTTACCTATGTCCTTTAGTTTCTTGCCGTCATAGGACGTTCACCGGTTGCTCGGTTTTGAGGCACGGTTGGAATTGGAAGCCGCCCATTTCTGTTGTTGGAAATATAGTAGCCAGGGCGCTAGCGTCTCGTTATCACACCAAAATTTAATGACCAATTGATGACGCACAGCGAGTGATATCCCATGACACCAATAGTCCCAGAAAGAAGTTGTGGGGTTACTACTATATGTCACGGGAGTGAGAGGGTTTGCGTGAAGATTGCTGGGATGATATACAAAAGGTATTATTATCTGTGGGGCGGTGGTTTACGGGATGTGTGGGCAGTCCGTCTCGTGGTTATTCGAGATGTATGTAGCTTGCCAGTCTTGTCGTGTAGGATTCACAATGACTATCATGTGTAATGCCTACAGATACATATCTACTACCATACCTACTCAGGTTTATTTCTCCATCTGCTTATCTATATTTACTATCCAGTGACTATTACTTATAGACTTGTCCTGTATTTAATTTTCTCTCTTTTCAACTCTACGGTAATATAAAGGAGCCGGAGGGAAGAGCTATTAGATCAATCTTTATATGGGGCAACGCTAGGGCGCATATTACCAGGATCACGCTGGCAATGGCCTGACTGGAGGAGAATAATATAAAAGTTTTGGAGGGTTGTCACTATATTTATAAACTCTTAATACAATTTAGCATGTTTAGGTAAACCTCAAGATGGGCTTATCATAAAAATTATGCTTAAATAACTGCAGATACTAGATTGGCAGAGAAGGTACAGCCAATGATGGATGAAACTCCTTTCATTGTCCGGGGTTGATATCAGACTTCTAATTTGAATGTTGGTTGAGGGTATCCCCAGAAGGGCTTCCCCCACACCACCTGCTGATCCGTCCTCCCAGTGCCAAGGCATCCGGATCTTGCGAAAACGGCTTTGCAGTACTGCACCAGTACTGAGCCGGTATGGGATTGGGGTTGGATAGACCATGGGATCGTTCTCTCGGGGCTGTCGACCGGAATAATACGTAATAGGGTTGGTGGTTGTGTGCAGTACCAAAATTCTACAGAGGAGAGAAAAAAAAAGAAAATTAGGTGGCTGGCCAGACATTCATTTTCGCGCGTATCATCATCACTCGACGATCTCTTCACTGATTCCATTTTGGAAACTCGCACTGATATCATTTACGCGAGTGAGGCAAAAAAGTAAAATGGGTAACGCCATTATATTTACATGATTATATTATACAACGGTAGATCTTCGTTTAATGGCTTTGCCGGGGAACGAGTCAGGCTTCGGCGGTGCGTAGGTCATCCTCACTGTGCCCCTGTCCTTGGTTTCGTCGGAATGCACGTCTACTCTGGGTGGTGTGTCGAAGCCGAAGCTTTTTGCGGCTTTGGCAACGTCTAGTTTTGAGTAGTCGAATACGGAAGGAAGGGCGTGTAGGGCATAGTTTTTAAGATATGATCTGAGAAGGCATGTCAGTGGAGGGGAACTAGGCATGTATGTAGTTGGCGAAAAGAGACGAGAGAGAGGAGAGGAAATGGTAGATCAGAGCGTTTGCTTATTTTGGAAGTAATCGTGTAGCGGGGTCTTAATCCGCCTCATCAACACGGACCAATTTTTTCTCATCATGCAGGCCACCACGGAAAGAAGCAAAGGGTAGAGAAACACACAGGAAATATGAGGGAGATAGGCAATAGGTAGATGGAAATCAAGCAGTAGACAAACCTGAAGGCATCTTTCGCCAAACAGTGTAGTTGGTAATCCTTCGATACCAGCTTCTCAAGTTGACTCTGGATATTCACCAACTGTCTCGACGAAAACTCAAACTCTTCAGTTTCTACCTTCGCTTCTTTGAGATATCCGATAAACGCTTGTTCTTCAGGCAGTAGAAATATCACATTTCGACCCCCAACGGAACGGCTTAAACGATTAATATACTCTCGCGGATCCTCCGGAGGGTCGTACTGAATTACCCAGTCTATGGTAGGGATCTATTAAAAGATGATTAGCAAAAAGGCGAGGTCCAAACCGCAAAAGAAATTAAGTTACCGTACCTCATGACCGCGAAACATAATATCTGTACAAATAAGAACACCTTCCTGGGCTATTTTGAACCTCGAATAGCTACTTGCACGTTGTTTTGTTGTCTGTTTCGCATGAACCTGGAAGACTTTCAACTCAAGGATCGACAAAAGATCCGCACAGTTTCGAGCAGCAGATGTTGATGAGAAGGCAACTATAATCTTCTTTCGTGAAAACTTCTTCAGGAAAGAGTGAAGAAGCAGGAAGCGCTTCTCCGGCTCTATTAGAACATACCCCTGTACCTGACCCTCAACGGGTTCTGGCCGTTGTTCGGTTTGATCATCGGCTTGTACTCGGTGTGGGGACTTGAGGTGCAAAGTCTCAACAACAGTTTCATCGATAGTCTCAGCAGAGAACAATGCTGTGTTCCTCTTCTTGGGAAGAACCTTGTTAATATTGGCCAAGATATCTTGTACCCCTGCCGTTTCCGCAATTCGTTCGACATCGTCAACAACAAGATTCTTGAGATTTCGGATCACAAAAGCAGGAGTAGTGTTGAGGTGCTCCAAGAGTCGGCGAGGAGTGGCTATCAAGATATTCACCCCGTTCGCCAGCCTCTCGACCTCAGGACGAATATTTGACCCGTCGATCACAATACCAAGAGTCTGAGGTGCATTGGAGAGAAGCTCTGATGCGACGCCCATTAGCCGAAGCGCAGATTCACGGGTCGAGGTCAGGACGATAGCGATAGTGCCGTTACGTGGCTTCGCGTTGCGGGATGTGACCAAGGAGATAATTGATGCAAGTACAGCGAGTGTTTTCCCGCTACCAGGTTTTGATAATGCTATGACCTACCAATGGGTGAGCGGCGCCGGTGAAGGAAAAGTTGGCGAAAAAAATTGGCGGGGAAAGCTTCCAACTCACATCTTTTCCAGCCAGCAGTAGAGGCATAGTTTTACGTTGGATGCTAGTGAGCTCTGTCAAACCCATAGAAGATATCGAATTGAGTATTTCGGTTGATAGCTTCAAATCCGTAAAGACTTTGGAGCCTCGAGCAGGGGTATCATCTTCACCCCCAGAACCTTGAATATATCCATCTTCATCAGTATCAACGCCCAACTCGCCTTGACCCTTTGTCTGTTGCTTGGAATGAGGCTGTGCTTTTGGTGACCTCTCTGATGATTTCAAATGGAGTTTTGACGAATTCTTGGACCTTTTCACCACGGCGGGACCTGTTTTTGACAACTTCTCGCCCCGTTCTCTCTCTACCCGTTTCCTCTTCTTCACCGAGCTAATCGGCCCGCCCATTGAGTGAAATATAGTCGAGCAGAGGGAAGATGAGGATGAAAAGAATTGGAGGATGAAGGGAAGGACTGTTTTTTTTTTTTCCATGACAAATCGACCAACCCTTTTTGAATGTGCACGAAGTCTTGGCAGACCAAAAACCCCTAGCCCTGAGGTGTGGGGTTAAATCTGGGTGAGGCATCATGTTCGCCATGGTTAGATATCAACCATAACTATCCCTTTTAGGGAGTTCCTGCTATCCTAAGCATTACGGTACTGTACCGGTACAGCTTAACCAGGATAAAATCCTTTATTTGAGAGGATGGAAGTTCATTGGCATTCCTTCATGTGGCCGGAGGGAATATTCCTGGCCAGTCGTGTTACGGTACCGGACCCGTAGAGCCTGAGTGTGCTTAAGAGGACGGAAGAGCCGTTTCATTTTTAGCTCATCGTGATCGATTCTAATAGTGTGGCGGACTCCTTCACCAAGGCGAGCGTGAGGCTAGAGACCAGCCAATCCAGTCGATAACATTTGGAGGCTGGTTTGATGTGGTTGGAGTGCATCTTTGTCACCACCATAGCCGTCTATTCGAGCCTGGCTGAGAGGGTGTGTGTCTTTATGATAGGCTGACCAGATACGAGTTCGGTACCATACTCGAATACTCTGGGCCAGGCTCTTTCACCACTCAAGTGCGGTACTCGAGTAGAGGGAAGTTTCTTGCCCATTCCTCTGGCCCCTGCTGGAGTACTGCATGGACTGGAAAATTAGTGCAGCGTAAGAAAATACAATGCACGCCTTCCGCTCCGCAGATTTTTTTTTTTGGACGCAAAGAAGGTTCCTCCTGACATCGAAACGATCACGCAAAGATTTCCTTCCAACGTCGTTGTTTCCATTTTGCAATAACAAAGACATTTTTTGTTACTGTGGAGTATGATAATTCCATCATCTATCTATCATAGCTCCTTTTTTCTCATTCCTCTAAAATCATAAACTCCGCCAGTTCCAATACTAGCACTGTAGCAGTCCGCCGGTACAGTATCCTGCCCAACACCGTTCTCGCCTCTTCGCGAGTAGGCTTTTGTTGCCGTGCTTTGCGGGCCCGTCATATCCGCGGCGACTTTTTTTTGTCAATCTCACACACCTTGATGCGTCTGACCCACCCGCCTCATCATCATCATCATCAATAATCATCGGCAAGACCCCTTTCATGAGCGGGATACACACGTCGACTTTTACGGTTCGCGCTCTTCTCCTGGTTCTGTACGATGTTTCTGCCCATCCTATTATGTCAAGATTGTATGGAGCACCGTATGGTAGATTATGTATTCCGTCTATCTCTCTCTCCTCCTTCTACAAGTGTCGTCTAATTCTCTTTGTCCCCGTAAGCGTCTGAAAACAAGCAAGTGGGGTACTGTACTCGAGTACAAGTACTTGCGGTCCATTTCGCCCTTGCCAGCAACCATTGTTGTTTTTTTCTTTTCTGTTTGTACCTTTTTTGTACTCATACCGGTGGTGCCTACTCAAAGTTGATTGTATTGTAGGCGAAACGAGAGTACTTCTGGAACTGGAATGACATTCAAAGATACAATAGTATTCTGGATACTAAAGCCCTGATTCAGTATCGACAACGATAATACGGTAACGCTTCACATTTCAGAGGTTCATCCGTGATCGTCACTTCACAGCAAGGGATCTGTCCCTCTTTGCAACGATCCAAATTGCTTTGTGCACAGCCCTCTGGCTCGCGCGACCCTTGCCGCCCTTTCTTGTTTTTTTCTCACTTCTCCTTTGGGAAAAGGTAGCAAGTTCCAGCTTGCGACGCATTTGTCCCAACTACAATCTGAGGGCGTTTGGTGTGTGTGTGAAAGGTAGTCAATCCCTCCCCCCTTTCCGCCCTTCACCTTCACTTTCACTTCCAATTCCACGTTCCCCATTTATCTTTATTTTCCATTCTCAGTAGGGTGTGTGTACCGTGCCGTATCTGTTTTCCCCCTTCCTCTTCAAACCTTTCCCTTATTATCTTTATTGTTGGTTGCTTGGAGACTCGTGCGTCTCGTTTTCGCCCAATTCTCCTCATCCTCCTTCTCCCCTTCCTTTACAGTACACACTCTTACAAGTACATACTGTACCCGACAGAAGTACATTAGTGACTGAGGGTTAACGAAGCAGCAGCCTTATCCAAGTACCGGTACCCTCTATATGTCTGGAAGGGCATTTAGGTTCATTTACACGCAACGAGCAAGCAAATAACAATCGTCTGTTTACCCCC
>QLOI01000363.1:0-16564 GCA_003313605.1 Tuber umbilicatum | reverse complement strand
GTTCCCTCTCCCTTCTCCCCTCTAACCCCCTCCCCCTTCACTACTCTCCCTTTTTACTCTTTCCCTCGTTACCAACTTTAGACAGCCTTGAGACAGCTTGCCTGCTCGGCTGTGTATTGTATTGTGTACAGTATATCGGTTTCCACGAACGGGTTCCCTTCTTTCTTCCCACTCGCTTTTATTCACACGATCGCTTTCCCCTAACTCACTGGATTTACCTCTGTCCTCCAACCTCCCTTTTTCGTCTCGTGTGTTTCTTGGGGATTTTTTCTGCCCTTTGCCCTTCGTTTTTTCTTACTCGCTACCCACCTACTTACTACACCCGCCACTTTACTGCTCCACTTCACCACTTCAGCCATCCCCATTTCGTACCCGTTTGCTCCCGGGATCACTTCGCATACACTTTCACGGTTGCTAAATCCATTGTTCTAATCCTAACAAACTGTATCCCATCAGGACTGCATTCTATTTAACTTCCGGGGGATTCTCCCCTCCTAACCGAGATTTTTTACGTTCACCACATTCGTTAACTCGCCCGTCATGAGTCGTTCGTTATTGTCCCGATCGTCTAACTCCATCCTATCGCTACTACTACTTCTCTCGGTCCTTCTTCATAATGTCTCCGCCGCCCGTCTAATCCAGTCGACATCTCTCAACCCTTGTATGGATGATTCTAAATTCACGGCCTCGCTTTTCAACGTTTCCTTCACTCCCGATACCAACACCCTCCATATCAGCATTAACGGTGTTTCGGCTATCGATGGTAATGTGACAGCGACATTAGTTGTTATTGCATACGGATACAATGCTTTG
This sequence comes from Tuber umbilicatum, assembly GCA_003313605.1. Classification (NCBI taxonomy): domain Eukaryota; kingdom Fungi; phylum Ascomycota; class Pezizomycetes; order Pezizales; family Tuberaceae; genus Tuber; species Tuber umbilicatum. The sequence continues at coordinate 15,751 of QLOI01000363.1, read as the reverse complement.
ACAAGAGACTTGAATCCTTGCGAAATGGGGGAGGGCTTCCAAGGAATGTGTCCTATGCAACAGGGGCTAATTCAGCTCGAGTCCCATACGCCCATCGAAGCTAAAGTTGCCGCCCAAATTCCTGGTATGAGGTTCTATGGCCCACTGGTGCTGGTATTCTAGGAAGAGATCCCTGCTAACGTGTAATTTTATTATATTAGCTATCGCGTATCAGGTCCCGGACATAGATGGAAAAGCGAAGATCATGGTCAACAGAACTGACACCAAGGATATGATCGCTTGTGTTGAAGCTCCTCTTAGCAATGGCAAAACTGTCGACACTAAAGGTGTGGGATGGGCTACAGCTATTATCGCTGGCATGGGCCTTATCGCTTCTGCCGTCACCTCTGGACTCGGTCACTCCAACACTGCTGCACACGTCGCTGCGAACGCATTGTCCCTTTTCGGGTATTTCCAGGCTCAGGCAATGATTGGGATGACTGGTGTAACTCTTCCTCCGATTGTCGCTGCGTGGACCCAAAATTTCGATTGGAGTATGGGTATAATTAGGGTCGGGTTCATGCAAGAGATCTTTCATTGGTATATTCAGGCCACTGGAGGCAAGCCCTCAAATATCTTTGGATCTCTCTCAGAAGTTTCCGTCCAGATTATGAAGAGAGGTTTGCCTGAGCAGGCTAGTTCTTTGGTTAGCAGAGCAGCAGCTTATGGATTCGAGACTTATGCATCACCGCTTGCTCCCCGGGATCTAGTCTCCGGTAGCCTGGAGCCGAGATCTAACAACGATAACGGACTGAATGAGAATACCGAGACCCTTAAAGTTTGGGGAATTAAGCGGGTTTCCTTCAAAGCTAAAATTGAGGCTACCAACTTTTTCATGACTGGTTTGGCCTTTTTTGTCGCTTTCTTGTTCTTTGTTGCTCTCGGCGTTTGCGCTTTCAAGGCAATGTGCGAGTTTGCGTCCAAGATGCAGTGGATTAAGGGAACCAAATTCCAGGATTTCAGGAACGGATGGATGACGGTTCTTAAGGGAATCATGTATCGCTTGGTATGTATCGGTGTATATGCCATTTGGTATGCTTTCTAACTTTGTTTCAGGTCTTGATTGGTTACCCTCAGATGGCTATTCTTTGTCTTTGGGAGCTTACTGTCAGGGACTCTGGTGGTGCTATTACTTTGGCGATCTTCTTCTTTTTCTCGATGACTGGTATTCTCGCTTGGGCATCTTTCAAGGTTATTCGTATCGCTCAGCGCTCGGTTAGCCTTCACAAGAATCCGGCGTATATCCTTTACTCAGATCCAGCGGCTTTAAACAGATGGGGCTTCCTCTATGTCCAGTTCCGTGCGACCGCCTATTACTATGTCGTTCCCGTTTTATTATACACGCTTGTCAAGGCGATGTTTATTGCATTTGCCCAGAATAAAGGAATTGTCCAGGCTATCGCCTTACTTTTGATTGAAGTTGCCTACTTGATCGCCGTGAGCATTATGAGGCCATGGATGGACAAGCGAACAAACATCTTCAACATTTCTATCTGTGCAATCAACTTCCTGAATACCGTCTTCCTCCTTGTTTTCACCGACGTTTTTGGCGGTCCAGTGAGTATCCCTTATTTTTACCCCTATTCACGGATGGGACTGACATTCGCTTAGGGAATTGTGGTTGGTGTTATGGGTGTTATCTTCTTTATTCTTAATGCCGCCTTCGCTCTTGTTTTGTTGATATTGGTACTTATCTCGTCGATCTATGCCTTGATCTCGAAAAATCCGGACGTTCGTTACCAGCCCATGCGCGACGACAGAGCATCATTCATCAAGTCCAACACCCAGATGGCGACATCAACTGAATTGGATGCACTTGGTGTCACTGCTCGCGGTGATGTTAAAGGTGGATACAAGACTAGAGATTTGGAGGATGATGATTCCTACACCACCAATTCGATGAACAAAGAGGCTTCTCAGGTTCCTCTACCGCCATCGACGGCTGGTTCCCATGCACCAAGCTATCGAAACATGGACGCACCACCTTCGCCGTTGAACCCAGCGGTGTCTATGTTCCCTGCAGGTAATGATAATTCAAGGGGACCATATAACGGCCAGATGGCCCAACATTCGAATCAGTTGCCTCTACTGACAACTTCGGGCACCCCGCGATCACCAAGCCGTAGCGGTGCGCCATCACCGTCATCACCGGCGCGATCGCCTGGAGGATATGATTACGGCCAACCCGTACAACGGTCCAACACTGGTGGATCGATGAACTGGCATACGGGGGCTGGTTATGACGGTCGTGGTAATTAAGGCGTAGATGCAGAGAGGATTTTTGTATACAGCGGTCAAATATGGCGTACCGTTTGTGTAATAAAACAACTGTGTGGTGTTTTGCTTTTTAACTTTTTCCCTCTTCCCTTTTCTGTGCCAAAGTCTGGAGTTTTTTTTTTCGTCAATTTTCGTTTCCTTCCTTTCACTATTTGAATTCTATTCTATTCTTGTGTATTTTGAGGCACTAGGGCACCCGGAAGAAGGGGAAGAAGAAAAAGCAACAAAGAGGTGAGTTGCACTGGTAGCATACTTTTTCTGACACAACCTAGAGGGAGATATGTCTTTTTTCATTTTTTTTCCCCATAGACAGTGTTTACTACTATTGGGTACCGGATAGCAATTTTGGTAGGGGATTTTCCCTTTTATCATCTATTACGAGCTGGTGTGTGAGAGAGAAGGGTGGTTGAATCCGAAGTCTTTTTTTTTTGTCAAGCTCAAGTTCAAGTCTCGTTTGTTCCATTATATAAGTTAATGTCACCCTTTTTTTTATATATATAGGAAGAGATCTACTCATCATACTCAGATATTTTTCATTTGTCATGCCCCTCTATCAAACTCCTCGCCCGCCCTACCATATCACAAGCCTATTCTTTCCTCCGCTTGTCAAAGCGTTGTTGTGGGAATATTTTATTTATTTGTGTTCGTGCCCGGGTTGTGGCGTAGTGAAAATAATTAGTGGTCGGTCGGTATTTGGGAACTGGGATGAGGGGGGGAGATGATCGCTTGGTTTTGTTTTTGTCTACTTTTCGTTGAGTGGGGGGAAGGTTAATTTTTATTTATTTCTTTTTGTTCCTGGTTGGATTAGGTTGTTGGGTCGTTATTTATAGTTGAGGTTGTGCCGTTCTGTATATGAGTACTGCACTGTAGCCAAGTTGCTGGTATTAAACCAGGTGAGCCCTCAGCGAGGTGACACCCTCAGCGAGGCGCGGCATGGCTTGGCTTGCTACTGGAGTTAAAATCTGGGAGCTATTGCTGCTAGGTCGCGCCGCGCCTCGCTGAGGGTGCCGCCTCGCTGAGGGCTCACTCGGTCTACTGTAACTTATATCTGGCTTCAGGTTTGGTTGGAGGGGGGGAAAGAAGGAACGGAATGGAAGCGAGGAGTCGGTTATGTTTTGTTTTTTTGTTTTTTTGTTCATAGTGCAGTGTACGAGCACGGTAGGTTGAAGGTATTTTTTTTTTTTTTTTGCGCAAAGTACTAGTACTTTTTTGCTTGCTGCTTGAGAGTCGATTCACTCGCAATCTGCTGATGGTGAATATCTGGTTTTGATTATCAATATAATTACACCTATCATTCACAGTCGCAACACATAAGGTAGTCAATCGGTCAATAATAACAGCGATAATAAAAGCAGGATCTAAACCACCATTGCTCTATAATGTTATCATGTTTTTTTTTTGTATGATATTTTTTTGAAGGAAACCCCCAAACCCACAAACACCCTCTCCCACCACCCTCCCACAGCTATGATACCTACCTTAAAGACCTTGCCTCAACCTCTCCGCCAACTGCTTCTTCCCAAACTCCCAAGCATTCAACAACCCCTGCTCACTCAGATCCAACCCTTTAACCCCACCAACCTCCTGCATCGGCGGCTTCGACACGCGACCAGCAATCGTCGCAGGATCCGTCTCGAGGATGATGCCATCATCGACAATCTCCTCGATAGCCAACGAGACGATATCGTAATTCTCGAGTAGCGTGCGCTTATCCGTAGCATTCCTTACCAGGCGATCCCCCATCAGCCATCCGATTCCAAAAGCGGGAAAATTCACACAAACTCACTTTAGCAGAATATTCAGACTATCCCTCAACGCTAGCAGGGTGTGCCACAGCAGCATCTCGTTCTCCTCCACCCCGCCGACAACGTAGAGCATCACGTCCGACTCCGCCTTGAACACGACGACGCGGTTGTCGTAGAGGATTATGTCCGAGTTAGACTTGGCCGTCTTCTCCACCAGGCCCTTTTCGAAGGGCTTTTGCTCCTTCAGTGTTGGGTAGGGGTTGCTCGATGGGTTGTTGGCCGTGGCCGGCGTGTGCGGCGGGTGGTAGTATTTCGCTAGGACCCGGGTGCCGTCTGGGGAGAGGATTAGGATCGCGTTCACCTGGTGGAGGGGCGGTTAGTGGGGCGCACGGTGGAGATGGGGAGCGGAGGGGAGAGGGGGGAAGAACCGAGAATAGGGAGAGGTTTGGTGCCATTTCTGTGGATTGGGGATTCTGTGCTGTTTGGTGGTGGTGCGGAGTTGGATCGGTATGTGGGTTAATTCGCTGGTCGTTGGGAGAAAGAAGGGCCCGATGGATGAACGTTGAGGTGAGGCGAGTTCAATCGACGACGATAGCTGGCCCTATCTCGTCTAGTTCGGGTTGGCGGTACCTCCCTTGATTGGGCAGCCTCGACGACAACCGCTTACTACTAGTAACTTACAAGTACCCGTAAGTGAACAAGTCCTCCTACCCTATGCGGAAAGAAGCGCACAAGATATTATTCTTTCATTTTTACGTCCTCATCGGATTCTCTCCTTATTTCAGGATTTAATAATAAACGCCCCAAGCCTGCCGTGCCTATAGCGCATTGCTGACAGCCCTGGTACAGTACCTGCCTTGGCCATTTATTTCACCATGAAACACCGTAAATCGCCTACTCTGCTCGATTATTCATACAGTCTGCCTACCCTGGGTATACGGTAGTTATATCTACACTCTCAACTCCACCACCTTGACGCCCTCCCGCATTACGGATCCCCGATCGCCAGGAACCCCTACATTTCCCGGATGTGTCCATCGAATCCCCTCGCTCATTTACTCATGGTTGGGCATGTAAACCCCGAGAGTCGTAGTCACAATTTTACATTCCACCCATCCTTTCACTTTTCAAAAACATATCACTCTCATTGAAAAAAACAGTAAGGTATCAATCGGGCATTTATCTCCCACAAATTTATAGTATAGTACAGATACCCGACATCCTTCCGCACTCTTCCCCCCCCCCCCCCAAATACAGCTTTATCCAACTCTAAAGGAGGGATTTAGCCTCGAGCGAGGCTTTAAACCTCTTCTCTACGCCGTCCAAGAATACACTTGTTGTGACCCAGGAGTCTCTGTCCTCCTTTCCACAGGCGAGTGCGAGGTCCTTGGTCATAGTGCCATCGACCTGGACAGTGTCGATGATGGCGGACTCTAGGGACTCGGCAAAGGCGACGACGTCTGGGGTGTTATCTAGCGTGCCGCGCTGGATTAAACCGCGGGTCCAAGCGAAGATGCTGGCGATCGGGTTGGTGGAGGTTTCCTTGCCTTTTTGGTACTCGCGGTAGTGCCTTGTTACGGTTCCGTGGGCTGTTGTGGTTGGTATAAGTGGGTGAACGTGATGTATGTAGGGGGTTCTTACCTGCTTCAGACTCGAAGGTTTTACCGTCGGGAGTGATCAATACGGAGGTCATTAGTCCTAATGATCCGAAACCTTGCGCGACAATGTCGGACTGGACGTCTCCGTCGTAGTTCTTCAGAGCCATGATGAAGCCGCCCTGTAATTCCAATTCGTACATTTTCCTCTAGCATTAGAGGATCATCAAAGAGCACCCACCTTAGATTTGATCATCTGAGCAACCATATCGTCTATCAACCGCCATAAAATTAGCACAACCCCCTTTCCCGGTCTCAACGGATTTGAAATGTCACCCACCAATCAACCTATGCTCGTACCAAATTCCCTTGGCGTCAAACTCAGCCTGGTAAGTCGATTCGTAGATATCCTGGAAAATATCCTTGAACCTCCCATCGTACTTCTTGAGAATAGTGTTCTTGGTGCTCATGTACAGCGGCAACTTCTTTTGAAGTGCAAGCTTAAAACTAGCGTGAGCGAATCCACTAATTGAATCATCGGTGTTGTACATTGCCAATGCGACGCCACCGGCCTTGTAGTCGAAAACCTTGATGCGCTCCGGCTCACCGTTCTCGGGAGTGTAGACCAGTTCCAATTTACCTGGGCCAGGAACGACAAAGTCCTGGGCCTTGTACTGATCGCCGTGGGCGTGACGGCCAATGATTATGGGCTCTTTCCAGCCGGCTACCAAGCGGGGGATCCTGGGAATGACAATGGGTTCTCTGAAGACGGTTCCGCCGAGGATATTGCGGATCGCTAATGGGCACTGTCAGTAATCCGGCGGGCTTCGGAAGGCTATTGGTGTACGAACTTCCGTTGGGACTCAGCCACATCTACAAATTGTTAACAGCCGCTCTGAAATCTGGGGAGAAGTCACTTCACCTTCTTGAGATTGAACTCCTTGACACGTGCTTCGTCCGGAGTGATTGTTGCGCACTTGACACCCACGGAGTACTTCAAGATCGCCTCTGCTGCCTCAACAGTGACTTTGTCCTCTGTTTTGTCTCGGTACAGAATTCCCTGCGCAGTCCACCATCAGCTAATCCCCCTCCCCCCCGATAACCCCCAGAATCTGGGACAACACGTACCAAGTCATAGTACTTGAGGTCGATATCAAGATAACTAGGTCATTCCATCAGCGCATAGTCCTTCCCCCACCAAACACTCAAAGGAATTCCCATACGGATAAATAAACTAAGCCCAGAGTCAGCCACTTCCACACCCACTCCTAATTACTAACTCCCACCCAGCACAATCAATCTAAGAGCTCACCCGGGTCTTAATCCAATCCCAAATCACCCTCGTCATCTCGTCCCCATCCAATTCCACAATCGGATTCTTGACCTTGATCTTCTGAACTATCCGTCCCTCACTCAATCACAAGCCCACCAAACCTTCCAATATCCTCCAATAGAAGGGGCGGGGGACTTACACTCCTGCCTCCCCATACTGACGCTAAACGTCCGCAGGCTTTCAAACCTTTCAAACCTTATACCAGAACCAACTTTACTCTTCTTCGTCCCGACTCTTGCTGAGCACTGTAGCAACGGAGGCCCGGTAGCTGGGGTGGCGGTAGTGGAAGAAGAAATCACTCGAGAACGAAGCAGAAGCAAACGGCGGCTAGTAGTAGCGGCAAGAGACATTCTAATGTCCAAAAGAGGGGGGGAATAAGCGGAATAAGCGGAAGAGAAAGAAAAAAATTCGGCAATGAAAGGGAAGGGAAATTGGGAGACGGAAGGACGAGCGAGCGGGCGTCCCGAGGAGGGGAAATTTTTTTTCTCCCTTCAGCCACTGGGTGGGGGTGGTAAGAAAGAAAAAAGTTTGGTGTTGGGTTTTCCGATAAACCACTTTGGCGAGCACTCTTGCTATTGAGGGTTAATTCTCACTTCTTTCCTTAACTCAGGTTAATATTTTGGATTGGAGGAGAAAAAGGGAGCTTTTCGGCTGTTTGCAGCGGGGTCAGAGGGGCCCCTCGGTTACGCTATGTCATTCCCTAATTCCGGGGATTTTGGTTTTCTAGCTCCCAATATCGCGAATATCGCCCACAACACAAGTGGGGTATAAGTTCTGAGTTCAGATTTCCAATTTTATTCGCTCTCTTATGCGCGTACCTCTGAACCAAACCTTTTCCCTATCCTGTATCCCTCTAATACGCCAATTGTTGAAATTGCACCCCCTTGGATCATTTTTTTATCTATTTACTGCGGCAATGTTCTACAACCCTAGAAATTTGCAAGAAAGAGAAACAAAAAAGGAAAATTGAAAGAAGAGAAGAAGAAAAAAACTAGAAGAGGCCCTGAATTTCTCCAGTCTCTAGGTCGATATCAACGTTGAGGTATCCGGGAGCAGTCGGAAGACCGGGAATAGTTTGAATGTCTGCGGCCTTGGCGTAAAGATACCCGGCTCCAGGAGACAAGCGGACATCCCGGATTGGCACAGTGAAACCAGTAGGAGCCCCCTTCAGGTTCTGGTCGTGGGATAGAGAGTACTGAGTTTTAGCAATACAGACTGGCAAGTGTCCGAAGCCCTAGTGTCAAGTCAGTATATGCCCGATGTCAGAATTTGCAGACGCCCACCTGTCTGGTATAAGTCTCAACCTGACTCTTAGCAAGCTCACTGAGTTCAATTCCGGCAGCTCCGTACATCTCCTTAGCAATTGACTCCATCTTCTCAACAATGGAGAAATCGTCTTGGTAGAGAAGTCTGAAGTTTTTGGGCTTGTGAGACGATGCAATGACAGCCTTGGCCAGCTCGATGGCGCCCAATCCGCCATCAGACCAGTGAGAAGCCTCGACAGCATCCTCAGCACCAGCCTTAATTGCTTCCTCGCGGATGCAATTGATCTCAGCTTCAGTATCAGTGACAAACCTGTTTATAGCAACAACTACTGGGACACCATAGTATTTAGCGTTCTGAATGTGCTTCGCCAAGTTGACACAGCCAGCTCTAAGCAATTCGACATTCTCAGTGCGATAGGCCTCTGGTAGCGCAGCTCCTGCGGTTACTTCTGGACCGCCACCATGAACCTTCAGAGCCCTCACAGTTGCAACAATGACTACGACGTCTGGGCAAAGTCCACTGGATCTGCACTTAATGTTGAAGAACCTCTCGCCACCCATAGTAAAGTCGAAGCCGGCCTCAGTGACAACGTAACCAGCCTTTTCTTCATAGGCCTCATCTTCTTCAGTACCTGCGAGTTTAAGAGCAAGTTTATCAGCGATGACAGATGAAGCGCCAATACTAATGTTGGCAAAAGGACCAGCATGTACGAAGACCGGAGTCCCCTCCAGAGTCTGCATAAGGTTGGGCTTGATGGCATCTTTCATCAAAGCAGTGAGAGCGCCGCCGGCACCAATATCGTCACAGGTGACCGGGTCTCCACTCCTGCTCGAGCCAATAACCATACGGCCAAGACTAAAACAAAGTTAGCCAATAGTACTCAAAATAGCACAGCTTGAATCTTACCGTTCACGCATATCAGCTAAATCATTGGACAGAGCCAACACAGCCATACATTCACTGGCAACAGAAATATCAAACCCTGTGACACGGGTGTGGCCCTTCTCCGAGGGCGCCTGTCCAATAGTAACTTGTCTCAAATGACGATCATTAACATCCAAGACTCGGCGCCAGGTAATAGTATCGGGGTCAATATCCAGTCTTGCGAACTTGGTAATCTCCTCGCCAGTCAGATCGTCCGGGTTGGTCTTGTCAATTCCAAGCTTCTTGAGGCGACGGAACATGACCGGAGCAAACTCTCGAATGCCGCTCTTCTTTGGAACCAAGCGGTTGTAAAGTGCCTTATCTTTCTGAGTGTTCTCGTGGAACATTCTAGTCTCGATGGCAGCAGCTACAGAAACGTTAACAGCGCTCTACATTAGAGGGTAGGGCACGCCGCACCGAGGAGATTGTTCGCAGCAGTGATAGCATGGATATCACCAGTCAAGTGCATATTGAACTCGTCCATAGGGATAACTTGACTATAACCTCCACCTGCAGCACCACCCTTGATCCCAAAGGTAGGGCCTTGACTAGGCTGCCTAACATTGGCGAATGCAATCTTACCCAAGTGAGCGCTAAGAGCCTGGGTCAAGCCCATAGTAGTGGTCTGGCGGAGAGTCAGCATGAAAAGGAGCAGAATTTAACAAGGAGAAGACTCACAGATTTACCCTCTCCCAAAGGAGTAGGAGTGATACCGGCCACAAGGACGTACTTTCCATTCCTCCTATGACCTAATCGCTGTAGAAGGTCCAAGTTGACCTTCGCTTTGTGGGCTCCATAAAGCTCCAATTCCCTCTCGGAAATACCAAGCTCACGGGCAATTATTTTGACATTCTTAGGTGTTTGTGCCCTCGATACCGCAATATCGCTGGGGGCAGGTCTCTCGACCTTCAATGGCAAAGGCGTGACTTTCCTATGTGCCATCTGGTCATAAAATCGGTTTGCAGAGGAAACAACATTTTCCAACAACATAGCAACAGTGATAGGACCGACCCCACCAGGAACGGGCGTGATCAAAGAAGCAACCTCCTTGGCGGACTCATAGTCTACATCCCCCACAAGACGCTCACCAGACTTGCGTGTTTCATCCTTGATGTAGTTGATGCCAACGTCAATGACCACGGCGCCGGGTTTTAGCCACTCGCCCTTCACGAACTGTGCTTTGCCAATTGCAGACACCAAAACGTCCGCCTGCTTGACAAAGTCCTGTAGATTCTTTGTAGCTGAGTGGCATACTGTGACCGTAGCGTCTGAGTTTTTCAGGAGGTACGATACTGGAGAGCCAACGATGTCACTTCTTCCGAGAACAACAGCGTGCTTCCCGCACAGATCTACCCCATACTCTTCCAGAAGAACCATGACACCCTTAGGTGTGCAGGGAGTGAACATTGGGGTTCCACCACGCTTGGCGAGGTCACCGACGTTGACAGCACCGAAACCGTCGACATCTTTTGAAGGGTCAACAGCAGCAGTGACCGCTGCCTCTGAAATATGCTTTGGAACTGGCAATTGAACCAGAATACCGTGTATTGAAGGGTCATCATTCAAATCCCCGATTCTAGATAAAAGCTATATAGTCCCAACCATTAGCGCCAGCCAATTTGAACTAGGTTTGGGCCTTGGTACCTCAGCTTCAGTGGTACCTGCAGGAAGTTTGACAATCTCACATGTGATGTTTGCCTGATGAATGAGTTAGCAGAACCGACCCCATGTTATCAAGAATTGTGATCCAAACCTCTTCAGCAGCCTTCAGTTTCATACGCACGTACGTAGCTACGATAACATGTTGGGATCAGTGTTCGACTAAAAGCGAATGACGACGTCTCAAGTCATTGCAGAAAAACGGCGACACATACACGAATCAGATCTATCACCAACTGAATTTCAAAAACGTTGTTAGCAGTTGTACTTCGAATAAACTTTTATTCAACAGGCAAACGAACACCAATCAAATCACAAACAATAAGGCAATTCCCGGTGAGGAGAGAAAGCAAAAATTCACACAAAAAGAGAAAAGAAAGAATAGGACTGCTCACCTTGCACAATTGTCAACGCAGGTCTAAACCTCTTATTGGTCTCCTGCTTTCTTTTAATCTCCTCATTGATTCTATCCCGAATCTTCCTCGCAACAGCGGTACCGTCGATTTTTCCAGCAACCATGTTAGTAGATGAGAAATTTCTCGTAAACGGCTGTCGGATAGTGGGAACCTGGTTGTTGTTATGAGGGTGGTCAAGGGAAAGAGTCCTTAACCGTCTCCCAGAATAGAAGCGTGTAGAACGTCTCAACAACGGGCCTCCGCCGCAGCGGCGGGTGGCCCGGAGAAGTACCGAGGCCAAGATGGCGGTCTAGGGAAGTGCGGGTGGTACTCACAGGCGACCAGTTGTGTGAAGGGGTGGGGTGAAGGAGGGGGGGAAATTAATTTTCTGCAGTCAGGTAACCAAAGTAGCTTCAGCCCTCAGCAGGGGGGGCACAAGTAACTTATGGGAAGTCGGAATATTTTTGCTTTGGGGGATACCGCCGGTAATAAGCGGTTCCACGATAAAAAAAAACTGACTGTCTGATTTGATTTGATTCTTTTTCCTCCCCTTCCCAATTCTTTTGTTTTAGCTAAAGAACACCGATTTGATTGTACGAATGTGGCGAAATGATCCCGATGAGCGACGGGGGAAGGGAAAGGTTGTTGGACAGACAAGCGGATATCGATAGTCAAAAGAGAGATGATCAGATATCGGAAGGATAAGGGCAATGGGGGGGAAAGAAGAACGGGAGGAAAAGAGGTGGAGGAAGGGTGGGTTTTCTACTATTTCCTCTTAGCAATCAATGCATGAAATAATACCCCATGTCTACAGCTCTAAACTCAAGTGGGCAATGTTTAACTTTTGGTTTTGTTCTTACGCTATCGGATTGCCATATCATAATGTACGAGTGCAAGGCTGCTTTTCTCTCGGAGACCAGCTCGGGACCCTAAATTTTGAAGGTACGCCGGGCTCTTCCACCTATTACCGGTAAGCCCAGATTGAACATACCGGTATAAGAGCCTTTTAAGGGTGAAGAGGGGTAAGTCCGGCTTCCACTCGGCTCTAGCTTAGTGCAATTCAGCAGGACAAGATAGAGAAATTGTTGGCCCAATGTTCTGACGCTCCCGTCATATCCCCCCGTCACTAAAAATCACTCTACCCGCTTTCTGCTTGGAAAAAGCAGCCCAATTCTGGGAACCCTAACTCGAGTAAGATAACTTTCGGTTCTACGCTCGGTACGTACCCTACTCGTAGGCCTTTGTCCCGGCGTCCCCACTCCTTGTTCCACGCTTCTTTTAAGCCTAGTCTAGATACTAAGGCTTCTGTTTCTCTGTAAGCCGTCTTTTTCTTAAATATTGATATAGGAGTTGAATGATGGCTAATGCAAAGAAGCCTGGGGTTACTACTGACATCTCTCGGCATCGAAACAATGTAGGGACTTAACACAAAACACCAGATAACCACACGAATACGACAAGTATTACTCACCGGTATCACAATAAGCACAATATTATTATGATACCAACTTATTTCCATTGAAGAGTTTCAATCACACCCGACCAACACACGGCTTCACTCACCGTTCCAACGGTCAATCTTCCATCATTGAATCTTCCACCCTAGAAACGAAGAAAAAAATAACCTAAGAAAGGTATTTCTATCGATGAACTCAAGGAGACGTAATGACATCTAGGTACTCGAAGAAAGACAAAGTAAAACGCCCCGCTGCCCTTTCCTTTCATTTCTCTTCATCTGGATTTCAAAAAAAAAAAAAGAAGGGGAAAGCATTCGGTGGTGAAGACGACAAATGCACCGCAACCAGTCGAAGTACTTCTCGCAGCTCAACGTTGTCTATAGCCCAACCCAACAACCCTTTTACCCCGTGCCGCTAAACAAAAAGAGAGAGAAAGAAAAAAAGGAACCGCGAACTTTACTTCTTCTTAGGACCAAGTGGAGTACCAATGTCTGTCACATCGTTAGCATATCATGGAGGAAATAATATAAAAGGCTCAAGAAAAATGAGAAATTTTGGTGGTGGAATACTGACCCTTCCCTCTCAGCTTGACCTTAAGTGCACGTTCAAGCTTGGCAAGAACCTGCTGATTGGGAACAGCGCGGCCAGATTCGTAATCGTTGATCACAGAAGGTTTCTCGTTAACCTTAGTCGCAAGGTCTTTCTGTGTCATGGTGGGGGTCATATCGAGGCGGGCCCTAGACATAGCCTTTCCAACGCCCTGATCGATCTTGGGTGGCGGAGCAACCTCGTTTTCACGATCGACCTTTGTTAAGCGCTGACCTTCGGTGCTCTGGGTCTTGTTCCCGGTCGCATACTGTAGGAATATTAGCACTCAAACCCCGGCCGTCAAAACTTTGTAAAATTTCGCATTCAAGTACCTTCTTTTCAGTAGCAACAACAGCACCGGCTCTTCTGGCTGCGTTGATCTCGGACTGAGTTCTGGCGACTTTTTCACGCTTAGCGTTACCACCAGCCTTGGAACCAATCTTGGTAGCAGTATCCCAATCGTCAGACATTTTATGCTGAGCTGTGGTTGAGCGAGACTTCGTAGAGTAGAAAGTATGTGGGTAAGTGTGTTAGGGTGAGTGTCACAGTGACGAGCTTGGAGATGGAAGTTTGAGGAGGATAAGAGTTCAGGAACAGGGAGACAAGAGAGAAAGGATTGAGGTTGGATGCGTTCTTTAAGAGTCAGCGTCTGGAGGTGTGGCGGCACCCAACGTAAGTAAATCTTGGCGTATAACTCGATAATTTTATGGGGTTAAGGCTGAGCGATTGGGCTCAAGCGTCTGCAGCTTTCCACAGTTTTCTATCCTACAAAAAGGGGCCCAATTCGGCTTCAAAAAAAACTTCGATTACGGTATTCGAGCAGAAAACCCTTCATCGGCACACCGTGCACGAGTAACGGCTACGGTAGGCTAGGTGTGCTCTTTATTAAAAATCAACATTTTTCATACAGCTTTTCACTACCAACCTCCAAGCCTAACTTATTCTCGTCGGGTTTACAGTACAACTTGGTGCGCCATACGAAGGCGAGACGCTGGTCGGTGTCGGCTCAGGCTCTGGAACAAACTCAACCTTTACAACCACCGGAATCATCCCTCCGGTCTGAAGCCTAAATGGTCTATGTCCGAGAACTTCCAGCATACTATCACCAAATTTGTCAGCAAAATTTTCTATCCCAATCGACTCGCCAGTAGGCTAGGCCTTACCTGGTAATAGCCCCACTATGAGCGGTAATACTGATATAGGTGCTATGGTCATGGGCAAAGATGTCGTTCAGGGCTTCCCCTAGCCTGATGTCTCGTACATCGTTAGGTTCCCTCCACTCGAGCGTCCAGTACAGGTCATTCTCTACAAAGCCCTCCTCGAAGACGAATTCAGGAAACTTTTTTGCAATCTCGGTTCTGGAACTCCGGCGGTCGCAGGTATGAATACCGATTGTCTCGCGGAGGCCCTATAATTCCTTAGCCCAAAACTGCAGCTACCGATCACTAGGCTACAGACCTCCTTGACAATGGGCTTTGGAGTCTTGTGCTTGTCCAGAGCGATGTCTTTCCAGGTTATCTCAAGGGTGCTTGCAGCACGCCTGGTCTGGTTAGCTAACGTCCGTAACCCGCGAAGGATCCGGATACCTCAATGGAGAAGAATAGTAGCTCTCCGGCAACGGGACGCCGGCTTTAATCTGGTCCTTCCAAGCAATATTCGCTCGCTGAGCTTCCGCAATGCCAATATCCGTGAGCTCAGCATCAGCCTGTTGCCATCAGCTCTACAACCCGCAATTCGGCCCTATGGATAGACCAACCCAAACAGCAGTCCCATTCCCATCCAGCAAGGACCAGTGACACTTCAACAATATAGTTAGCCCCCCTCACTCAACCTAAAACACATAGTTGGATAGAATGAAAACCCTACATCCCAAATATGAGTACCGTAAAAAGCTTCTGCACCGCCGTCATCAATTAGTCTTGTACCACCAAATAAAACAGAACATACGGGCAACATTCTACCGACATCAGCATCTCCAATCTCCAAGATCAAGGAGGGAGAGGAAAGAACATACATGAAACCCCTCCCCATGCCTGGCCAAATACAGCACTTTATAAACCGTATTCCTCGGCGCCTGATCATTCAATCTGCCAATGGCCTTCCGAAACTTTCCCCACCTCCTCCCCTCGCCTTCACCCTCGCCTTCCTCCCCCATTTCAAGCCCAGGAACATCGAATTCATCCAATAACCCAAACCCACTCTCAATCTACTCATTGTTAGCCCCCTCCCCGCCTCACAAGATTGAATAGAACAAGAAAAAACCAACCCAATCAAACCCGCCTGGATCCGTGCCCTCCAAATCCTGTGCGAAGAAGCCAACAACATTGCTCTTCCGCACCTCCCGCCGCTGCCCACCGCCACCCATAGCAGAATTCATACCAGGAAAGAGTGTAAAGTAGTATACTAGAAGAGTCGACAGGAACATTGTCACTCCCAGGAAAGAATAGGATGGGACCATTTGGACTGGGGAGGG
>QLOI01000361.1:0-27231 GCA_003313605.1 Tuber umbilicatum | reverse complement strand
GGGTCCGCTTGAGAGACAGCGGGACCGGGGGTTTGAGAGGCGCCGGATTTCAGGAGGGTTATCTCCGACGAGAGGAGGTGAACCTTGGTGACCAAGGCAGCAAGAACCGGGAGGATACGTCTTTCACCGTCAGAAAGATCATCGGAGGAGGAGGGAGGCGTGAACAACGTGGGAAAAGTTGCGGGATCAAGAAGTAATGACTCTGCAGCCTCAGCAGCAGAGCGACAGATAGACTGATCTTCCTGAGAGGGGGCGAGGACCGGAGTAGGGGCCCGAGAGCCGATGGGGTTGGACCTCAGGCTGTTGCGAGAGGAAGCGGTGCGTTGGGGGCCTGGGCCTGGGGGGACGGGAGGGACAGGTTGGCCTGACATAGTAGGCAGGGCACACACTGAAAGCACAGAGAGAAGAGAAAGTTTCACCCGAGCGGGGTAAAGAGCGAGGCTGTGAGAAAAGCCTTCCGGCCAATGAGAGCTGGTCTTGGCAGAAAACTTGGTGTGGTTTTTTCAAACGCTGTGGTTGTAACGGAGACGGAGCATGGCCATAGCGCAAGCTGCATGTACGTTTTTGGGCCAGAATCAATAAACATATGACGGAAAAAAAAAAAAAAAAATAGATTTCCGAACCTGATTGTCTTGGACGCATCAATGGCACAATGATCTGCTTAATGTGCGCGATACTGTGCCATACCCTACAGGCATGGCAAAGCGGAGCATATAATGATTCGGGCGACTTCAAGCCTGAGGCAGTTGGAGGTGAGTCTCATAGCTAAACCCGTATATTTGCAACCAAGACGGCTGAGTTGACGGCAGACCTTCTTGCCTGGCAGAGGGCGACGTGGGCTGATGGTCCGCTTGAGGTGCAGCAGATGATCCTTGAGAAGACTCAGGGGACCATCAACGCAAAGGTGGAAAAGGTCCACATCAAGGTAGCGGATAGTCGCCAGGGCTTTACAGCCAATAAGGCAGCTGTAGCTGCAAAGCTACAAGGTCAGACATCTAGTCAGATCTCGGGGCGGCGCAACCCACGCAGTGGAACTCCCGGCGGGCTGTGCGTCAGGGCCCTTGTTGGGCGCCGCGACAGCTAAAATGATTCCCAGGAGACAGACTTGTAATTATATTTCCCACAGGCCTCGGATGCGCGTGTACTCGGGTTTCTCGATTCTAATCCCCCTAGCCCGAATGGCTTATGCGAGGTTACTGGAGAACACATGGAAAACAATGCCACGCTCTCAGGTTACCTCTCGCTCAGCTTTGGAGGTTTGGACTAAGGGGGTGTGGGTACTTATGCGGGCGTTTGTGACAGTAATGAGGGAGATAATGGAGATGTAGAGTAGTAAAAATTGATTGAATTTGTTTGTCTGTAATGTGAAGTGTCGCGATGAAGCTAATAGCCACGATGTGATGGCCTAAGGGAGAGTTGGTAGGTACCACAGGGGCATGCGGGCGTGCAGAAAATAATAAACATCTTTAGAACGAAATTCAGATGAATCGGCAACGCAGGGGGCAGTGGGGACAACATCATGAATCATTCGCGGCGGTCAGATGGCACCGGGAGGCTGTTGTAATTTTGCTTAGCGACAGCTATTAGGAAACATGAACGTTCAGATACTATCAGGACGCATCACAAATAGAGCAAGAAACTTAGGACACAAAGAACATGAGAGGGGAAACGTCAGGGCATAGACGGCAGAAGTGAGTTTAAAAGAAAAGGAGGTGTCAGGGCAGAGGTAGCCTGGACGGCGAGGGTGCGGGTCCTACGCGAGGGCGAACGGTGCCTAGGTGATATGATCAAATAGAGCCCTGATTTAGTGTAAATATATTTGACGTCGTCAAGACGCCTAAGCCGAGCACCAAACGATCTTCAGGCGCGGGGGTGGTGCATCAGGCGCTGTCAGAGCGCTCAGAACGCAAGGGGTCCGTGTCAGGGTAGAGTTCGTATGAAGGGACCTGAATGATGCAAATTAGGGCGCAACGTCAGATCGACGTCGTGCCCTGATTCACGATTAACGTTTTGAGCACCCTGTGCGTCAGATGCACAGAGCGCTCCAAGCACGAAGGTAAATTTTCGCTGATGCTATCAATATTTTCTCCTTTACTACCTTCTAGGAAGCCACCAGTGAAGCCTTAGCCATACCAGGCAACGTCACATATGCTACATCTATCTTCCTCCCCTCAGCCACAATAGAGGTTCTGTCATCCCCTTCCAAAAATAAAGCACACTCATAACTTCCAGGAGAACACTCATATGTGTGTTAGGTACAGTTATCATCATATAGTAAACAAAACATCAAAGTAATACTATGAAACTTGACTAACTGGCTGTCCACCAGGTGAAGATAGGAAGCCAAGATCCCATAAAGATGAAATCTCTACTTCTTGGACAAAAGACTTCTCCAGAGCCTTCGAAAGAACTTATATTGTCTTAAATACCTGAGCTGCCAATGGCCTTAAATTTGCTTTCTTATTTCCTATTATAGAGTCCATCAATGAATGAGGTATTAAAAACAGAGAGAAAAATAATAAATAAATAAGTCTATTAATGAAAATAAATCCAAGTATTAACTTCAAGAATAATAACTCAAAGTTATTGCAAGATGAGAATCTAAGATTCTGATTGACCAAATCCCGAAATATAACATGTCACAAGAGGTGAAATGTAAGAAGGAGTTGGTTGTAATAGCGATGAATGTATCACAAACAATTCTGTCAAGTGGCCATATACAATATCATATCTTTATAAAAATAACTAGATTATTGGAAAATAGGTGTATCTTCTTGATAGAAATATTGTAAACCCGAACACTACTCTAATGCAGATATCATAATAAACAAAAAAATATCAGACATGACTAAAATAAGGAATTGTTACTTGTTGCAAGTTATATATGTGATCTTATACACTATCTTCATATGAGGTTTAATTCCAAACACTGGAGGCGTAGCAGTAACTGAGCATGAGTATAATTATTTCCCGGACATGACTGTACTTAGTTATTTGCCCGGTAATGGCTGCCCTAGGTGAGTGTCCGGCTTCAATTCAGTTGCAGGAGTATTTGCGTGTTTCCCAATTTTACCTGTAACCTATGTTCCAAGCACTTAAAAAATTGCCAACTGCCCTCCTACTCGCTTCTCTAAATACTCTGGGCAGGAAGCATCGTCAATTTATTCTATGCTCGAAATTAAAAAATACCGATACCTTAAAGCTTTGGGATTTTCTTCCATTGACCTTTTTTGCCAAGGACCAAAAGCAGTATCAAATGCCGTTGAGAGCAGGGAAAAAGAATAAGAAAAAAGAGACAAAGACAGTGCGACTAATGAAGATAGGGAGAAACTAGACAAATGGAATAAAATGTTGCCGAAGAGTAGGCGAAGGAACACTCGTTACCCACTTAACCTCAACCCACCCCCATCACCCACATTGCCATAAGAATCATCCTACAAGATGAAATATGCACATGGGGTGACAAATTTCAAAAAAATAGAAAGCGAGAATCGAGAAATCTCCTAAGAGCATTGTAGAGTACAGAGAAAGAGGAACGGAAATAGGGGGAAAAATAAACATGGCCAATAATACCATAATCCCACACGATCCAGCACGGTACGCCTCATCAGGTATACAAAAGAAATATTGGAAAAGATAGGTGGTTAGGCTAAGCCGCATACCTTGGATAGTTCAAAAGAATAAATAGGCTAGCAAGAATGCAGCCAAGCACATAGCTGCGCAAGCCTGTACCGAAATACCTTCTGGGGGATGGGTAGCGAGGCCCAAACCAATGGCTCCTTCTGCAGCACGCTCTTTGGAGTCTGATGCCAAAGCAACGCTTGCTTCTTCACGCACAGTCTGCTCTTTGAGCTGCTGCTGCAGCTTCGTGATAGTAGCTTGTGCCTCAGCTAATTTGATGGACATATCCGGGCCACCCAGAGCTCTACCTTGAGCCGGTGCGTTGTATTCAGCAACATTGGGTTCCGGCTTGGGAATTGGGACTGGCTCCACCGATTGATTGCTGGATGGGCCTTCGTGCTGTGTTGGAGCGGGATCAGAGTATGGCGGAGGGGATTGGTGAGGTTCAAACACCTATGTAAACATTAGTTAGGCCATTATCATGTCTTCTCGCCTATTCCTTCTCATTCTAAGAATATGGGAATACGCAGAGAATTGTATCGACCCACCGGAACATCGCCATTGGGCGCAGACAATTCACCTGGTTGTAAGAATACTACACGAATTTTCTTCTCCTGGATGGCGGATTTCTCATTTTTCTCGACGTGTGACCACTGGGGGGATGTCAGAAACAAGGTCAATTAAGCTGTTCCACAGAGGAAACTCACGATTTGCCCAACAGAACTGCATTCTTTATCCGCGGTGATTGCAACAGATTGAACTAAGAATTTATCGCGGCATTTGTAATCGGCCGGGGGGTCTTCCTTCATTGCTTGCAAAAGGACTAAATACGGTGTAAGACATAATGGGAATCCTGGGTAAATCGGGAAGGATCCTCGGTACCTTGGACTTCAACCTGTTTACCAACTTCTATGCGACCAGAATTAGGTCGAACACAGTATCTAACCAAGGTTAGTACATAATACACAGTAGGCTCAACACCATCGAGAGGATGCAGGCCTGAATAGCACTCACTGCTTTGGAGCTGTAGTTTTGACCTAAAAGCCACAGCGATTCACTTCGTTAGTAAAAATACAAGACCTCAAGCGGGAACTATGTGGTCGACAAACCTTGAAAGCGACAGGGTCATAGTTGGGATTCCTGATGTGAAGTGTTTGAATAACTTCGTGGTTGAACGGGCCTAATTGGAAACCGTTAGCCAGCGTATGAGGCTGCGGCCTAAACCGAGAATATAGAACTCACGTTCAAATCCTAGTTCAGTGGGGTCAAGTTCAATGCTCATGATCACTTGGCTTCGTATTGGGGCTTGCAGGGAGGAGAGAAAGAGAGAGGAAAGAGAGAAATAAAGAAAGAACAATCTATGCTCGGTCGAAAGCGGGACGGGATGGAGGTGGGATGGGGAAGAGTGATCTCAAGACACTAGTTGTAGTGGACGCTAAGTCAGCGGTGGGGATGTGGTGATGGTGATGGGTGGTGATGATGGAAGATGAAGGTTCGTAAAGAAAGTGACAGGTGGTGGGGGTGTAGAGCTGAAGGTGCAGTGGTGGGTTGTTGTCCAAGGGGTTGTTTGGGGAGATGTTTTGGGGGAGGTGGAGGAAGAAGCGGGAGAGGAGGAAGAATATGGTAGTGAGGTCAGAGTGGTGGTGGTGGCCTCGGGAGGATTTGACTGTCTGGATTCTCTGTCCGACATCAGTACGAGTACTCTTACAGTACAGTACTTCTTGTTCTCCCCTTTTCTTTTTTCTTTTTCTTTTTTCTGCTCCAGTTGGTTTTCCCCCCCTTCTGCTTGTATGGTCCTTTTTTTCCCTCCTTTCTTTTTTTCTTCGTTTCCTTCTGCTTGTTCTTTTTAGGCCTTCTCCATCTGTCAATTTACCGTAGTTCGGTGTCGGTAACTAACTTGTCCTGACCTGAGTGGGCAGCCAGCTGCATGTCGTGCTTTCAAAGCGTTGCAAAGTGTGTCCTCAAGTGCCAACCCATTCACTGCACCGCCACGTTATATCGACTCAGTGCAAGCCACATCTCCATTGGTTGTGAGCTTCACACGAGCCGCCACACCACACCCCAAAAGTGTGGACCCACCGGTGACGTCGCACGCCCTGGTTGCTCACAATCATTTGCTCTGCTCACAACCCGAACTGTACTCGTATATACCCGTAGCACAGTCAAACCACTACGAGTACCGCCACTACCCTCCACTTCTTCCACATCCACACCCCCACCAACACATACTCTCTGTGCTGTATCGACGTTGCCAGGTATCCTCCACTCTCCACTTCACCTACATTGTATCCTTACCTCTCTCTCCGTGCACTTTACCAGGTAAAAAAATAAAAAATAAAAACCATACACCTTCCCTTCTTGAACAATGGGTCAAACAGACTATGACCTACTTATCGAAATGGGTTTCGATCCCGAACGCGCTTCACTAGCACTGAAAAAGACTGGTGGTCGTAGGTGGTCTAGATTTCTGTCTAAAAGCTATTTGTCTCACTGACCTATACCGTAGTTCAGGATGCCCTTACCTGGCTTGAGAAAAATGAGGAGACACCCATAGAACAGCTCAAAGGCTCGGCCGATCAACCGCTTGGTCCCGGCTCATCCTCTGTTCCCACTGGTAGTGGTGAAGATGACTACGATGGTGATGAAAAACCCGAAATCCCTGGTACCGCCGCTAGTATCAAATGTTCTGAGTGCGGAAAGCTGTTTTCGGATGCGGTTCGTGCAGAATACCACGCTACAAGAACGTGAGTCGGGAGTCTAGGCAGAGCCTTCCAGTTACCATGGGACCCAATTACCGTACACATTACTGAAGGTTGAAACAGCCAACATACTGAGTTCGAGGAATCTACGGAAATCATTCAACCCCTTACAGAGGAAGAAAAGGTTGCGAAGCTTCGAGAACTCCGAGAGAAGTAATTTCCGTCTTGAACATTAGAGGCTGTCCGTATATACTAATCTTATTTTTTTGTAATTAGATTGGCCGAGAAGAAAGTCGCGCAAGCCCAGAAAGAGCGCGAAGAAGCGAAGAAAAATGAGGTGAGGATTTTAAACAAAGATAGACTTCTTGTTTTGCTAACTTTGTTAGTTGATTCGTCGCAAAAAAGGCCAGGAATCCGAGAAGATTAAAGAGGAGTTTAAGAAAAAAGAACAGCTCAAGGAAGTTGAGAAGCGCAAACGGGAGAAGCAGGAGGAGCTTGCTGCTAAGGAAAGGGTTCGTCAACAGATAAAGGAGACTCAAGAGGCTAGAAGAAGACAAGCAGAGAAAGAGAAAGCGACTCGAGAAGGTAAAATGGTAGAGGAGCCCGCGGTTAAGACACTAAAACCGGTGGCCCCAAGAACCACCACCGCTCACTCAGAGACCCGTTTGCAATTGCGCTTGCCAACTAGCCAACCGCCGTTAGTTAAGACCTTTCCTATTGAAACTACACTCTTCGAAGTAGCACAAGCTGTCAAAGAAGAGAGAGGTGATTATCTCTATCCTATATCTTACCGTATTTACAGCAACTAATATGCTCGCCATCACCTTAGGATTCGACGTCTCTTCCTTCACGATGACATTTCCTCGAAAGGTATACCAGCAAGGAATTGACTTTGGCATGACGCTTAAGGAAGCTGGGATGGTCCCATCCTGTGCGCTGCTTGTTAATTAGTTGTGAGGGTGACGCTACCTTGGGTCGAATGATATCCCTTCTGATGGTGTATTCTTAAAAAAAAAAAAAAGAGAGATGGAGCTCTAGAAAAATTCAAGGGTACATTCTCCCGTAGTTCCGAATACTAATCTGAGGTTCTGCATAGGATTCAAGACCCACCAGACGGTCTTCCTCGGGTATTAATTTTGTATAACTTCTTTGTTTAGGTACCAGTGATGCTTCAATAAACATCGGACCTTCGCATCCGGCATCCTGAGCAATAACCTTATAGCAATACGGATCAGCTGTCAAGCAACATTTCAGAAAATTTGTGTACGAAACATTTGCAACTTGTCCACGGGAGCAGGTAGGTGAGAGTGTAGTCAGGGCTGGTTTCTTGGGGCCCATCACCAGGTGACCTGGGTGTGATATTCAAATACGCCAGACCGGTTCGCGATCCGTATGCAGGTGATATGTAGGGACCCTACGTGGTCCTGTCATGAAAAGGGCTAGTGAATGCCGTATTAGATCTTATGGAGGAAGGTACTTTAAAAAAATGGAAGGGCCCATCGCTGGCAGTGTCAATGGGGGACAACAAAGGCCTTTTCATTGGGATTTTATGAGGGTGATTGAGTGAGGAAGGAGGGATCAGAGTGTTTTCGACACTTCATGCACCTGGACACTGGCTAGAAGCTGTGGCGTGACAGGACCTCTGCCACGCGTTTTCTCTGATCAGAGCAAGAAAGTAGATGGATCCAATGAAGGTTTTATGATTCTATTTTCTATCCGCTGCACGAAACTGTCCCATATTGATGGGGAGAAGGGAATCGTACACTAAATCCTCGGAAGGACCTGGGCTGGGGGTGGGTGATCGATCAAACTCCACCGGAACTCTGGAGAGCAGCATAGAACATTGCTGTATGAGGCCTACATACCGATCAGAACCTCGGTGTTTTGACTTGTTATTTCCACGGGTAGTTTACCTGGCTGGCGGGGCAGGTGGGATCATAGTGCTTAATATCGATACTCTCGAGCAATCTGGTCTACATTGATGGCCTTCAATCCGCTCATGATTTCCTGCTGGCCAGCCTCGAGAAGGCGTGGCCCTTACTCGGGGCAGTAAGTGAACCGAAGAAGAAGGGGGAACAGGAAAGGATGCGACCACCATTTGCGTTGTATTGGTAAGGTTTTGTATGCAATAGTTAAATGTGGAGCCAATGAGCTTCTCATGATGCGCACAGTACTATGTAGCCTTGCGGTAACATTTATTTTTCGAATCTCGAAGAGATAATTGCCGAGTAGCCTATTAGCAAAAATTGTGTGAAGATTTGGAGGGGATTAGGGGAGTAGTCTACTATCGTCCAAGACTGGACTGTCCGCGGATACTGCAAGTTGGCTAGCCATCGCGGCAAGCATTGAAGTGCGATTTATCGCACTCTGGGCGCACCAGCGAGGATCGGACTTGCCGTCCAGGTTTCTCGGCCAGATGCGAATATCTATTCTATCTATCGCCACAGTGCGTGCATAAACCACCCGTATTTCTTCACCTCTTTATTTCATTGATTGAATTGCGCAGGAACGAACACCGCATGATAAGTTGAGCCGTACCACCAAACCAACGCTACCGTCTACGAGTACTGTACGTACCGCACCACATGGTACGGATAAAAAAAAAAGTCCAAGCCCATCAAGGTACTGGATCTGGCGAAGGATGGATCCTAGGCACGTGGAATTTTCTGAAAGCCACGGTAGGGCACCGTAGGAGTACAAGTACCGTGTCATTAGACAGAGCTGGTACGTATTATGTACGATTTGGTACGAGTGGTTTATATTGACATACCAATCCGCCTATCCATGCTGTGAGAAGAGGGAATGATTGGCTGCAGAGAAAGGCAGGCGGGCGGAACGTAGGGGAGGGGGGGCCTTTTCTTTTTCTTACTAGGGTTGGGATTATGATATAAATTATTATTTTTTTCTGGGGAGTCCAGAAAGTGCGAGATGGAGGAGTTTCTTTGGCTACAACGCTGGACAGCCATAGAGGAAGTTAAAGGGATCGATAAGGTATGTTAATAATAGTATAGTGGTGTTGATGGTGGGTGTAATGTGTGCGGATGGTTTTGTGGCTCCGGACATCATAGTTGTTGGCTGGATATTTATGGGGTGCGTACCGTACTGGTACATTGGGCGGTGCTTATGGTACTGCACGGTACAGCATCATACAAGTACTGTACATAGTGTTGAGGTATCGCTGCGACATTTTGGGGGGGTTTCAGTGGACTGGCAACATGAATCCTATGTTAAAACTGTTTGGTCTAAAATGTACTTAGAGTAGTTTTTGTATGAACGTTGGGCGTTTATTTATTTATCCCTTTATTTTTTTTTATGGTTATCGTACGTGTCGTCGTAAGTGCTCAGCTCAAAATAAAAATATAATAAAACCCTCCATTCAGAGCAGCCACAGACGAAGTTGTGAAAAATAAAATAAAGTATCATACTCACAGGATTATTACCATAATAATGTTGCTATAGTCAGTACAGTACGGTCAGTGTTTCCATGCACAATGGCATGTACCATAGTTCCATGCTGTACCTTGTAAGGAGGTTAGTTTCTCATACTTGTTGTACCGGTAAGCACACCCTATACATTCGTTCCATCCGTCTTTTACACCCATCCATTCATTCATCTATTCATCCATCCATTTCTATCATATCCCTCCCTTTTTTTTTCCCTCTTGATCCTATTCCTCAGTTGGCTCGCCTTCCACCGCCTGGTCACTGCGGGTTTCCTCTTTTTCTGCCCTCGACCCTTCTTCCCTCTCTCTCTCCCTTTCCCTTCCCTTCCCTTCCCTCCCTCTCTCCCTCTCTCCTTCTCTCCCCCTCTCTCTGCTCTCGCTTCTCTTCAACCCTTTGCTCTCATTTTTCCCCTCTCACTTTATCCACCTCCCCACACCCAGCGTCACACAACCTGAAAATAAACTTCCTGTACTTTGGTCGTTGCCTCCACTGGTGTGCTGGCACTCATGAGCACCATCATGGACCCTCTTCACCTTCACCCTCCGTCGGTCCCTCGACTCTCGCCTCCCCGCATGGGTAAGCTAGTGCCCCTGTTCCCTTGAGATCGGTGTCTTCTCTTTTGTCTTCATTTTTCTTGCTTTTGAGGCATGCGAGTCTTTTGTCGGGCGTTTGTATTGGGGTTGCTTGTTTGAGTGTTTGACGTTGGAACTTCAGCTGATGATTCTCCCAGGGGGGAGGAAGAGAAAGGCGTACGATGATGGGCGGCCTGACGACAACGGATATCCCGAGGACGAGCAAATGAATACCTCCCCGTCTCATTCTCCGAATGCATATAACCGCCCGACTCATTCTCAGAACCGAATCAAGAGGCAACGCAACAATGTCTCTGGCCGTCCACTCCCATTGTCTCGTCTACTCGAAACCGTCGATGTGAATGCTCTTAAGTCGATACTGCAGGTTATGTGCGATCGGCATCCCGAGCTCACAACCGAGGTTTCTTCGCTTGTTCCTCAACCTACTGTCTCTTCGGCTCTCTTGACTTTGAACAATTATGAGGCGTCCGTGAGGTCTGCATTTCCCTATGGTGGAAGTTCTACTGGTGGTTATGCATATGATCGGGTTCGCCCTGCTCTTATGGAACTTCTCAATGCTCTGTCCGATTACACACCTCACTTTCTTCCTCCAAATGAGCCCCAGGCGTCTACCAGCTTGGCTTTCCTCGACGAAGCTACCAATATCATTCATCGTTTACCTACTTGGGATAATCCCGTTCACAACCATTCGAAGAATATGGCGTACGAAGAAATCGCAAAAGCATGGATTCTGGTTGTTCAAGAGGCAGCTAAGCGGGGCGCTGGAATTGGGCTTCACACTGGGGGGTGGGATACAAAACTTGGGAAGCATGTCGAGCAGTCGGAGGGAAGGATGCAGGCGGCCTTGACACAAATGAGGCAGTCAGTAGGCTGGATGGGAGATTCAGGAAATGGGCAGAGGCGTATAGGTGGATTGGGATTTAACATTCACTCCACTGGGGTACAGGTTCCTGTTCGCAGCTGGTAAATAATACTCACGGCCGGGGGGTTATCCTTTTCTCTTCCCCAACGTAATGGGGGGTTTTAATCATCTGCGTTGTGTTTCATTACTATTTGGGAAACTATACTTCCCTTAGTGTTTCTGCTCTTTCCTCTTTATGTCGCCCCTCTGTTTCTTAACCATTCCTCATCTTTCTGCGACGATTTCCTGCATTCATGCCTTCCGGGCCGGATTTTTTTTTTTTTTTTTTTCTTTGCACATTTACTTTCCTTGTGGTTTATCCACCAAGTTATCTCGTTTGGCTCAAGTTCCTCACTGTATGTAGCCTTGTCTGAAGATAGACTGTGTGGATGCACTCATGTTACTAACAGTATTTTTGTACATTGGAAATGCAGCCCATTATGTCAACTTCTATGGTTCACGAATCGTTGTTCAATTGAGGAAAGTAAAACAAGGTGTGAGATAGGCATGTAGCAAACGCAAGAAAAGGTATCGGGGTTACCAAATACTGATGCCCAATGGGTGGTGAAGCATGATTAGAAAACTGTATACTGCTGCTACTACGTATAAAACAAACCTTCTACAATAAAACCCGTGAAGCGATACTAAACACCCAAGCCGGGTCCTGCCACCCCTCGTCCTCGTCCCTAAGTCTTCTTTGCTCCCTCAACTTTTCCTCATCAATAGTATCAAATTTGACACTCTGACTTCTAAACTTGGCCTTCTTAGCCAATGCCTCCTCCTCGTACCCATCAAGACTTTCGTCGTCCTCGGTATCGTCATCAGCAAACATAGTCCATCCAATCATCCTATCGACAAACAGTCCCAATCCGAATCCCTTGGAGATGTCAATCTCCTCTTCCTCCTCCTCCTGCTCGCCCTCCTCGTCCAATTGGTCAGAGTAACCGTTGTGCCCTTCTAACGCTTCTAGTTCTTCAGACACGTACCCGCCATTGCTGAATACCCTCGACGACCTCCTTCCCGGCGTTGTTGTTCCAGCAGCAGCAGTAGCGGAGAAGTCTAGAATTTCGTTATCACCACCTTCGACTAGGCTAGTGCTGCTCGCGCGGGAGACTAGCCACGACTGGCCTTTGAATTCTCGAGTCTCGGACGTCAAAGCCGCTCCGGTCCTCCGCAGCCATTCGGTGGAATTACTGCGGTGCGATAGTTGTGACGAGGACTTCGATTTCGGTAAATCAACGCAGGAATTCTTCCTGGACGAGAAAGAGTGATTTCTGCTCAATATTCCCGGAGTGGTGGGCGCCTACATTTTTTATCGTATTTTTTGCCTACTGCGTTAGCCAATTCCTTCGGTTTGTGATCGGGGGGCAGATTTGGGAGCGGCATGGCATGGTGTGATGTGATGATACCGATAGGCCCTGGATATAACTCCCCTCCCTGCCCCTCCGCTCCTTCCTGCGGAAGTCCTGTTCTGTGATCACGGTGCCTGATGTTAGCGGGGATAGCGACATTTGGCTGAAGTTGATGTTTCCCGTAGATTTGCGCGAGTGCCGTCTGCTGTGCGCGATGGAGGATCGTGGAGACACGGCCGAATCAGCCATCATCACCGCGACCGTTTTGTCTGTTGCTGACTGGAGGAATATAGTGTCTGGTTTTCGCCAGCCGGGGGCTAGCGGTGATGGTGGTGATATGAACGGAAGTTCGCTTTGGGCGGGGGCTCCGAAGCTCAGTTGTTGCTGCTGCTAGCGGCATGGCCATCTGTCTCCTATCTCTCTTCTTATCATCCCACACGGTACGGCACAAATACCATCAATCGGTTAAATTATTATCACGTGGGGATTTTGTATAGAAAGATTGAATTTTTTTTTAATTTTTTTGTTGGCGATACGGCAAAGCGAGAGTTACGCCGCTCTTTGGGGTTTTATACGTTCCGGTGGGGGTTTACGCGGTGTATAGAGTTCTTCACCGGTGGACATCTCTCGCTCCACTCCTACTTTTTACTTAGGTGTTTCCGCTATGTAGCTACTGGTACTGTACGAGTACTCCGTTCGGTCTACTGGGTGCAATCCGGTTGATTGGTGCTATGCTGTACGGTCCATGTACCGTACGAGTACTGCCCTCGGATGCTCTTTTAGGTCACCAACACCCATTTTGACAGTCCATTCATGGGATATTTGATAGGCTAGAGGAAGAAAAGAAGCATCTCCGGTGTCCTGAAGATTCCGATAATCATTGCCTTGCCGGATCCCCTGAGTACCGGAGAGACCGGGCCACCGCAAGATATAAAATAAATGCATGTACTGTAGTCATAATAAGCTATTCTCGTAAAATACTTCGTAACAATGTCCAACTGCTGATACAAGTAGTCTATAATTGGGAAAGTTATAGTTGGAACAGGTTAGAAGTCGATTACGGTTTTAAAGCACCGGTAACATCATCACATCAATACCGTATCAAGTCTATCGTTGATCATCCGCAGCTGTCAGGTACGGGAGACTAATGCAATTGGGAACCAAGGCCTGAATTTGATTCAACGGAATTTACACAACTCTTCAGATCAAAGGGGAGGAGAAAAGAAGAAGAAAAAAGACAGAATTCGTGGCATTCGTGATAGTGCCCAATAGGCAGGTAGGTAGATAAGCGAATAAAGAGGTAAAGGCCAGCAACGATAACATTAGCAACCACAAGTCTCCGAACCACTGGGTAAAGAGGAAGAATAAAAATAAAAAAGAGAGTGAGAAAGTGAGAAGATACAGCATGAACGTGTCACCATAAAGCGATTATTTGCTACTAGAAACAATGGTCCCTGTCCTGGCATTAATAAACCTCTTGAATGCAGCGCCGATGAAGCCATCCGGAGGCTTCTGATCGTTGTACCCGTCCGCCATAGGTTTTGCCCGGGCACTCTCGAGATTGGCAAACATGGGGCTCCCACGGCCATCGTTACCGCCACCGAAGCTCTAGAGTTGAGAAAATAGCATCGCCAGTTCAGCAGCATTCAATTGCGAAAGTGCAGGAAGAGGAAGGGGATGGTGGAGGCTGAACCCACCAATCTCTTCTTTCTCGGCGGCTGCTCCTTGGCCTCCCTCCGGGGTGCGTTTTCGGCATTCGATGCTACGGTGACGTTATGTAGCGTTTTGGCCTGCCCCGGCGTGACAATTGACGAGCCCTCTTGGACGAACTTGAGCTCGTCGGCTTGGGTGTTGTGGCCCATGTTTGGAGGGTTCGTGTCGTTCTGTGGCATCGTGGATTTGCTATGTTATGCTACTCGTATGTTTGCTTCGCTTTGGGGTATTCATGTGCGAAGGAGCACTCACAAAACAATATATCCAAAGGCCTGGGGTTCAAATAAAGGTTGAGAGGTTTCTCAGAATTGGAAGAATTAGAAAGGGTAACGGATGGGTGGGTTGGCTGTTATATCCATTCGCCCGGCGGTCCAGGAGATGAGGGAGAGAACCTTTGGCACAGTTCGCGGGGCCTTGGTCTTCTTCCTGCGGACCACCAGATGGGGATGTGTGTGTGGGTGGATGGGTGGGCAAGTTGCTAAATATGTGATGTGGGTTTGATAACAGGACATACGTCATGTGGTAATTGCGGGACGGATGAGTGGCCAATCAATGCAACGGTATCGACGGTTTCTTATTTTCGAGTTTGTATGATTAGTTCTGACTACTCGAGTACGGTACTCTCTAAGAACAATATCAACGAGCCCTTCATGCCGCACAAACGAAATCGAGGCGGCGAGGGGCCCGGTTCAGCCATGCTTATGGAAGTCTGAGTGAGGTCCGCGGCGATCGGCAGAAGGTAAAGACCGTCGCAGTCGGTCCCTGAGAATGAGTTCGCACAGTGGCGTGACCGCACGCCTGGATAATTGCGATTGAAACAACTCTAAAAGAGCAACTTAGTGAATTCGAACCCCAGGGCAGGAAGGGCTTTCTGATTCAACTAATTGCTCTGCCCAAGCTGCTAAGCTAAGAATCGCACCTCGTCCGTGGAAGGGAAGGCGCTCGTTACCCTAAGCAACAAAGCTTCACAAAGCTCCACACTGCCCAGTGCCCTAGGCAGAAAAACGACGATCTACCGACATCACACACAATAAACACCCCTGGCTATCAATCACTCAAGCTCTCAAAAAAGGGAACCCGGTAAATATACTACCCAACACCCCTGCACACATAAACACGAAAAAGCAGAAGCAGAAGCCAAACCCCCTCTATTGACGCTCCCCCGTCTCTTGTACTGTGCCGTATCCTACAAAAACCTTCCCAATCCTTCACTGATACCCCTTCTGCTTCTTATGCTGGGGCCGCATAAGCGGATATAGCCTGCCTAGGTGATAGTTGATGTTGTTCCTCGGCGGTGGTGCTTGTTTCTGTCATTCCCTGCCATTAGCAACCAACCCCACTCACCCTGTATCATCTTAAATTAGGTGGTGGGTTTCGACGAACCTTAGCATCCATACAGCTCCTCAGCTGCTCTTCAATCCTCCCGCATCCCTCGGGCGTGAAGCCCTGCGATGCCCAGCATCCGAGCAGCGATGCCATGACCGCAAGACAAGGGTTTACCGTCGGTTCATCGGGTTTTTTGATGCGGAATTTCTTCAGAGGGGGGAGGCGCATTGCCTAGGAAATAGAATGTTAGTATGGCAAGTTTTTGATGAGATCGGAGGACCGATTGGATGTAGTCATATTCACCTTTTGTCCCATCTTGGCAGTTGTTATGCGACTTGCGGTGGAGTGTGGTTGGGAGGGAGGAAAAAGGTGTTTCGACGTTTTTTTCCCGTGGGCCGGATGAGGATTTGTGGCTTGGGAAACCTAACCCTGCGGGGACCGCCGGTATCAATTATCGATAGCGGAGCTTTGCCGGCCGAATGATGCCCGTTTATTGCAAGTCACCGGTATTAGATCCCGTCTCAATACTGCAGTAAAATAGTAGTATAGTAGCTATGATACCTCACTTATAGTCAGATATTTGCTAAAAGCATTTCTTGGAACATGTAAGTTAATAGTGGAGATAATGGCTGCAATGGACCAAGCCTAGGAACTTCCGTGCCAAGCTGCGAGCCCCTCTCAAACGGAACATGAAAGCAATAATCCCCTTCCCATTTTGGTATGTTAAAAAAATACATGAGGAACTACCATAAACCACTTTTATCCATTCTGATGCAATTATTTTTTGAGCAAAAGGGGAACAACAAGGGTCCGCCATTGTAACCACTAGTAATCGACACCCCTACTTATCACCTCCTTGACCGTTGGTCTGAGCAGGATTGTCTGCAGAATTTGGTTAGCCAAGTGCTTATAGCGTCAGATCGTCGAAATACTCATACGTGTTCATACTGTGCGGTGTAAGACCCCTTGATATCGCACAAAGGTGGGTATGCCTCCACAATACCACTAGTGACTAGGTTGTTCAACTACTTTTGTCAGTTTAGTCCATCTATGCTATAGCCGAGTGGTACAAACCCCGAGAAGATACTTATCCTGCCCAAGACGATCCAGATACCTCCTGCAGAAAGGTAATGTCCCGAAGTTCTTGTTGATGACGCTGAGGATATTCTTGGCAGAAGTAAGACGTAGAGAGATATTAGGTGCATCTATCCGCCTAGCGTAATGCGAAACCTCCAACTACTCTTTGTCAGCAAACCATTTTCAAGACAGTGGACCTGAAAAAATGTACATCATCGCGAACATAACCCTTCCCAGTGCTGCCGAATGTCTCGATCGCAAAGGTTTCCCCTTCCTCCATCTTGGTCTGGTCTCCACCCTTGACGATTGGAACGCTCTTGCCACCATGGATCTGGAATTGGTTGATATTGTGGCCGTTTAGGTTGCGAATTGGCTTCACTTGGTAAGTTGTTCCGCCAATTTCAACCTCGTAACTCTCCATGGTCTCTTGGATAGCCGCTCCGATATCGGACATCCGGACATCAATACCCGCTTCCTATGACGGCTCCTTAGCAAAGCACGCTAGGAGGAGATGGGGAAAAAATTACACGAATACCAGTGTTTGTAGCATCCTTCACAGCAGCAAGAAGATTATCATAAATAGGGTCGAAGGTCATGGTGAAAGCGCTGTCGACGATCCTTCCATTCATATGAACACCAAAGTCCACCTTCATGACATCTTCCTGCTTGAGAGCTACTCCAACTTTCAGCAACAGCAGATCAACATTGCAGAAAGAGAGACAGTGTTAACTAACTAATCTTATTCCCTGCATTAGGAGTATAATGCGCAGCACAATTATTAATGCTAACACCAGTTGGAAATCCCATCCCGGCAAGTAAAGAATCGCCTTCAGTCAAACCATTGTGGCCAGTCAAGGCCCGAACAGAGTTCTCAATCCCCTCAGCAATCTCAGTGAGGCTCATACCAGGTTTAATCCATCCCTGAGCCCACTGCCTAACCTGCCGATGAACTTCAGCACCCTTCCTGTAATCAGTCAAAAAGTCGCTGTTCATCCTATCCAAATGACGTTTCTCTTCGTCCGTCTTGCGTTTGAGGTTCTCGTCGCGATAGTCACACTCCTCCCCGACCGGAAAGTTGCCATTGGGAAATAACTGATCCAGGGGGACTCTGGGGGGGTTGGACTGTGTGGATGCGGCCGACTTGTTCTTCTTCTTTGGCTTCTTTTTCTTCTTCTTCTTTTTGGTAACTGTGGCGGGCTAGATTAGACATTTCTGCATGCGTGCACAAACAACCTATATGAGAAACATACCACCCACTTCCGGGCCTCCAGCTTCTTCTTCTTCGTCTTCGGAATTTTCGTCGGCAAGATTGTTTCCATTGGGGACTTTAACCTTCTCCACCGAGACTGGTGCGAGCCGGAATGTGTTAGCCCAGGTTCTTCAAGAACGACGCGGGGTAAAGTAGGAGGTAAGCAAGCAAGACAACCTTTCATCTTCTCGAGATCCACAGTGGCTGTCCCCACAGTTGTGCTCATCTTTTGTGAATTGTGTTTTTAAGAATTTGTCGGAAATGAATCGCGGGCAGACAGCGTCTGGAAAGTGAAAGGGAGAAAGGACGGGGGAATTTGGCGCAATTTGAGCTGGGCATTATTGTTGCAATGGGTGAGCCACGACTGCCGCCACAACCAAAATTTGCCGCGTGTGAGGCTCAAGTGCGCCAACGTCATTGTGGACTTCTCTGAACTGTATGCCGACGTTTCAAAAGCTTGCTTCTACCAATAGACCTGCCGTTTGCTTCCTATCTACCTTCACCAGCGCCCCTCATCCCTCCTTCAAAAAAGAACAATATACACGCCGCATGACCAATAGGTAATGCGATCACGCCCGATACTATCAAATATCCTCAACGGAACCCGCTTTCTTCTCCCTTCCAAAGTCAAACTCTCAAGATTCCATGCCTCAGCCATATCCCTCGTCGATGAAGCAACCCACTACGAAACCCTTGGAGTGCCACACTCTGCTACCGGGGCTGAAATAAAGAAGTAAATCCCCCATCGCCTACCTAGCCACTTGTTCACCACTTTCCTTCCCTGGCTGTACCTGTGCAACATATTTACTGTTCCCACAACAGGCAGTTCTACGAGTTAAGCAAAAGACACCATCCAGACCTCAACCATCACGATCCGCACGCTCCAAAACGCTTCGTACGCATCAGCTCCGCCTATGCAATTCTGGGAAACGCAGAGAGGAAGGAGAAGTACGATAGGGAGGTCCGACGCCGAAGTAGTGGGAACACAGCCCGGACACCCAACGCCTGTGGAAGTCCCGTAGGCGCAAGGCCCGCCCACGGGCTGAGCAAGAGGCAAACACACTTCCACGGGCCGCCGCCCTCGTTCTATCGAAATGGGGGGTGGGCTACGTTCAAAGGAAGGCACAGCGGCCCCAATCCTAATACCGGAGGATCAATGGGAACAGCTGGCTTTTCGAAGGATGGTCACGTAGACGATGTACCCCACTTCAATTTTGATTTGAAGTATCGCCAGCACAGGGCGCAGGAACAAAGGTGGGGAACGAGATGCAAGGCTCCTCGAGTTGTTGATCACGAGAGGGGGATAATTATGCCCTTGGTTGGTGTGACCATGATTTTACTGGTTACTGTCTCTTTGGGGTCCTATAAGCAGTCAAAAAAGGAAAGAAAATAGGGTATTTTATTTACGGTATGGTGCGAAAGGGAGTCTCGGCTCGATTATTTGAATTGGGTACCGTATGAGTATCTACAGTACTCTATTGGAGGGTCTTAGTGATATATATACGATATATACGGTATTGTCGGACATGTTGATGGCTATGCGGTAGATTATGACGGGAGGATGCAATCGGTATACTGGAGATGTGGAATATTCTCTGCGGCTAAAACTCTGTGTGTTTAAACCTTAGTAAGCCACAAGGGAGCGTGATGTCGAGCCGTACTCGTATGATACTAAGCACGTTGGTGAAACAACCAACGATTAAATTAAATAGAGCAAAATATTGGTTAAATGCCTCCTCGTAGGAAATTTTGATACACTCAAACTGAGATGTTGGAGGTGAAAATCCTAGCCCAATAGGGTTACCCAATCGCTAATCGCCTATTTGCTGGGGTTGAAAGTATGATACGGGTCTGTGCCGGTACTTGCACAGTACTCGTACTGTACTACCGGTACCCGTTTTCACAAGTATCCGGATGCCTCGGCGCCAAGATTTGCACCTGACCCGTGTTAGGGGGAGCCTTGAAACCGAGCACTACCTACGAGTACAATGGTGCTACCTTAAATCCCTATAACTTGCTCAAACATTGGTTTGTTTAAAATATCTCTCTGCTATCTGCATCTCCAGCCTACTTTCTATCTAACAATAAAGAGAAAAAAAAATGCAAAAGAGGTTAATGAGAAGCCTTAGCAGTTTGAAGTTGGGGATTTGATATTAGTTAGCTTGTTCAAGGATTCCCCTACCACCGGCTTACGGCTTATCGTGCCTCCCAACGCCAAGGCATCCGGATGCTTGTGAAAACTGGTAGCTATTGTAGTACTTGAAGGTCAGAATGATCCTCGAAACTGAGAGCGTGCCCTCTTACTCTCGGCGTGCCTGCTTCTACCGCGCTCCCCTTGACTTGTAGGAACGTCACATCCACCGTCGTCATCATTCGGTTACGGCACATTCACTCGAGTCCTCGAACCACAGATCCACCGAACCTCCCTTCCCCTCGCCTTTCTTCCCCTTCTCCCCCTCTTCCCCTCCACTTGTATTCTTGGAAGCCGAAATCATCACCCATCCCTCTCAGTATCCCCCACAATTCAATTTACTCGATCAAATCTCCCTCATATTTCCATTCATACTTTCCCTCGTCCCACTTTGCATCCTTTCAGCGGGCGCGAACCTCCCGCTCGATGTCTTTGCGAAAGTCCTCAACTCCCACCCCGGATCCATCCACCGAGACAACACCTCTTCTTCCATCCAATTCCCAAGAAGCTCCTCCCGTTAGCTACACCGAGGACCCATCACCGCCTTCAGATAACGCTGATGCCACTCGGGACACCAGCACGCCAAGACCAGGAAGGCTAGACTTGATAGTTCTAGTATTGCTTTGTGTTAGTGCTGTCAGCATTCTGTCCGTGGGATTTTTTGCTCCCGCGGCTGCGGTTCAGTATGCCAAAGAAGCTGTTATCCTAGATATCACACGTCTATCTGTCGACTCTTTCACGGATAATGGAGTGAAGGTTCGCGTACAAGCCACAGTTCAGATAGACGCTGGTCGAGTCAAAAGTCAGATTATACGCAGCTTAGGGCGTACAGGAACTTGGATTGTCAACCAGATATCGACAGACGCGAGCGAAATCGACGTTTATTTACCCGACTATGACGGCGGTCTCATCGGCACAGCAAGTACCCCGCCAATGACAATCTCTGTCAGGAATGGCCAAACCACGAAGTTAGACTTCGTGTCCGACGTCAAACTGGGATCTCGAGATACTATTCGAAGTTTAGCCAACGATTATCTCATTGGGGGACTAGGGAAGATCAGGGTGCTCGGCGTGGCTGATTTAGGGTTGAAGTCAGGCCTACTTCACTTTGGGACCCGGAAACTATCCGAAGAGATGGCCTTTGAAGGTTCCAGATACAAACAATAAAATACCCCCCGGTCAATAGACTGACATGGTCAACCAGAATTACCTTCTCTACCTAAGTTCCAGGTTAATCGGATGGATGTTGGAGAAATAGCTCTTCCAGAACAGAAAGCACTCAGTGTTAATGTCTCTGCCGCCGTGCAAAATCCGTATCCACTGGAATTCGATGTACCTCCTCTATCTTTTGTCATTCTTTTGTCTGGGTGTAAGGCAGATGATTTAGTCAATGTAGCCACTGCTGAAACTTCACACCTCTCAGTTGAGTCTAAAACCGACATTGGCGTGGATGTGTTTGGAATCATTCGAAATATTCCAGAGAAACTCGTAACTGCGTGCCCAGGTTCCCACACATCACCGATCGACATATTCTTAGGCACCTATCTACACGGAAAAGATACTACCGTATACATTCAAGGATCGCAATCTCCAACCTCTAATGCGCCTAACTGGTTGCAAGAATTTCTTCGAAGCATCACCCTCCCAGCCCCCTTCCCTGGACACAGTTTCGATAGCGTTGTGAAGTCGTTCAGTTTGTCCCACGTTAAATTTCAGCTTCCCTCTCCAGATGCCCCAGCAGGAACACCAGAAGCATCACTACGACTGAGTGCAGACGTGCTTGCTACAGTTCGCCTGCCCCCAAAAATGAACCTTCCATTGCATGTCAGTCGTTTAAAGGCCACTGCGAACGTAACTTATAAAGGCCAAAAATTCGGATCTCTACATATTCGAAAGTGGATCCCAGCCAGTTCAACTACCTCAAATGATTCAAAGTATCTTTACGTTCATGCCAAGGTTCGCGACTCATTGCTGGACATCGAGGATTACGATATTTTTGACAAAATCGTTCAGAAACTTTTATCAGGCGATGGAAAACCAATATTTCTCGGCATTAATGGATCAACAGATGTAGGAATCGGAACCAGCCTTGGGCAATTTGTCGTCAGGAACATCCCTGCCTCAGGACAGATAAAGATTGATGGACTTCCAACGACTCAGATGCCATTACCAAAAGTTAATGAAGTACTCATTGCCGATACAACAACCCAGTCCGCCACGCTTGGAATTGATCTAAGTCTTGAAAATCCAACTCCTTGGGAGGCCACTGTTCCTCACATGAGCGTTCACATCACGCACGATGGCTTTATTTTAGGAAATGCGAGTATAGTCAATGGACATGTGATTGCGGGAACAAACTCCCTCTCCATCGGGGCGACGTGGGATCCGCAAGCTCATGGGGGCCGCGAAGCTGAGCAAGCGGGTAAACGCCTCGCTGGTAGATACATATCTGGTAAATCCCTCCATAGGTACATTCCTCCCGCATGTCCCCAAATTTACCATAGATGAGATAGGCCACAACACCACAATTACCATACGCCCGCATGCCAACAGCATACCCTCCATGCCACTGCTATCTAAGCTTCTCTCAAACTTCAACGTAACCATTCCGACCCCACGTCTCCCAGTGCCCGGGAGGGGTGGACCACTCGATTCCCCTCCAAACTTCATTGAGTCAGCGACTGTAAGCATATCTGCACCTTCAGACACCGGCACCGGCATCTCCTCGTTGAAGTACTCATAAATATTGTTTCTCGACTCCAGATTCATTTGATATCCTCCTCAGTCGATTTCCTCGTCATCAACCCCCTCCGCAAGGACAAAGTTATGGTAGAAGCAATCAATGGCACAGCCAAATACAAGGGTAACGAATTGGGGAAAATTGAGTCCTCGAAACCGTTCGCTATCAAGCCAGCAGCGGAGGGACGAACAACCACACCTAGGATTCCTGTGCGCTGGAAGCTCGGGGGCATGGGGTATGAAGCGATGAGGAGAGCGTTGGGCGGGAGACTAGCTATTCACGCTGAGGCATTATGCTTGGTGCGTGTTGGCAAGCTGCAGATGGAGGTATTTTACAATTCGACTAATCCCATAGAAGCAAACATTCATTTGAGATAAGTTAAGCTTCTGTGTAGGAATTGCATCCTTTTTCCTTTGCGTTCAGCGTTCTTTATATGTGGGCTTAGTTTGTTGGCCTTGGCTAGTCTTTGTTTTTACAATTTAAAAAAAAAAAATACAATTTATTACCTGAATACATTCTGGGAGCACCTTAAGTAATTAACATTTCCATTCACTAGCATAAGGCCCTTAATTACGGTCAAGCTTTGATCTCCCTTAGAGAAATGCTAAAACCCAAGCTCCATCTATATCAAGTCCGTTGGTAATTGACATAATCGATACAGGGCGAATTCCGCCTACTGATTCAGAACTCCCAAAGAGACAAAAGGTATCTGCGGCTTAGCCAGGAGGGAGTGTACTAGCATCTACCACATCACCCGCATCCTTGGCTTCAACTTCCTCAGTTCTTGTTTGTAGAGGAGATCGCGGCAGCGCCATCAACCCTATATCCAGATAGTCAGAACCATTATCCCCCGTTCCCTATAATTCCAATTCGAGGGGGAACCGTACCAGTTCTTGCAGACTCGAGAATACCGAAGGGCCCAATAAGTTTCATAAACGCATCAATTCTGGAAGGCTTTGCTGACCTTACACCCCACCCCCAATTGCTGTCAGTAGGGTGAAAAAAGCAAGGGTAAAAAGATTGGTTTTGCATAAAGTATTCTTACAGCTCCACGATGCAGTTATTCTCGGAGATATCGGACACCTTTCCACCGAACTGGTGAGTTAATTGAGTGACAGCGTGAAGATGTTGGTGTTTGTGCCTCAATGCTTGGGAAATTGGAAGCTTAGAGGGGTGGTAATCGCCGTCCCTGGGCGCAGCCCCATGCTCACCAAGCGCCTCTACATTTTGAGCAGTAATCTCGCGGTGGTGAGCCAGCAACTCCTCAAAATACTCCGGGCCGAGGATAGAGACTTTCGCAAGCAAAAGTTCACGTTGAATGAGAGGTGCCGCAGTGTAATCCAGAACAGCCCAAACAGGAACCAAGTCCTCCAGTTGTCTCCGTGCCTGCTCCACCACCCCGTCCTGCCCACTTAGGACAATCGTCATGCGAGAAAGGTCGGGAACCTCGGTATTGCAAACGACCAGTGAGTCGATGTTGAACCCCCTAGCTGCCAGAATACCTGAAACCCGCGAAAGAACACCAGGTTCGTTTTGAACGAGGCAATTCAAGATATGGCGCTTTGGAGGATTGGACGAAGGCAGCGGAGTCTCGTAGAGAATTGAAGAAACTGCAGCCGAAGCCGACCATGCTGGAGGATCGGTCGTAGGCAAAGGATTCACGCGGCGGTGAAGAGCCTTGTAATAAATGGCAGATGTTGAGGAGGATGAGGATGAGGAGGACGAGCTATGGACTCTCCCAATGGCACGAAACAAAGCGTTGATTGCAGGCCTACCCAGTAAGGACGAGCAGGCAGTACGAATGGCCGCCATTGAAGGAGGTGGGTATTTGTGAAGGGTGGTGTTTTTACGGAGGAGAGGCGGAGAAGTCACAAGGAGTAGGATTTTCCCCAGATCCGGGGATTCAGATCTATGATTCTCAATGTGGGGGAACCCGCTGCCAAGACCCGACGTGCTGAGTCATCGATCTGGGTAGACGTGGGAGCTTTTGATTTTTGTCCAACGCAAATTGTACCACCCTTCCTCCTCCTCCGCCCCATCCTCCTCTACTGTTGGCCTTCACTGCTCTTTCTATCAACAATCCTTCCCTCCCCAACCTTGATCACCCCCCCGCCTTCAACTTGCACCGCACACCAACCCCTATCCCGCGTGACGTTCCTTCCTCGGCCACCCTCCTCTAGCAAACACGATTCGCAATGACTGACGACTCCCCAGACCGTAGGAAGCGAAGCAAGTGGGACGAACCTCAAAGAAGTACTTCCCATGGCAGCCGAGATCGCGTTAGGGACTACAGAGATCGGGAATCCGACAGAGGGAAACCAGTTAACAGTCGCGGCGCTTCCCGTTGGGATGACCGTCGCTCTCGCTCTCGCTCTCCCAATCACCACAGCCAGTTTTCTTCCCGTCGAGACAACCGCCGGAGAAGTAGAAGCCCTCCGTCTGTGAGCAGATCGACCGAGAGCCCTCCTGTTGAACCGGCAAAAGAGTCGAAGCCTGACCCAGCGGCCGCAGCAGGTAAACCCCCTTATTCATTCTTATCACCTGACCCTCCTCTAATTTTACCATCCGACATCGAGTAGCTGCTGCAGCTGCCCGTATCAACGCTCAGATTCAAGCGAAACGCGGTATACAACACGTAGATGTGCCGCCTATCCGTTCTGTGAGGAAATCCCTTCAGCCCTGGGGTTCGCATTTGCTAATTTAATAGAGTGCCGGAAAATCCTCCAGCCCGCCGAGCACAACAACATTCAACAGCGACATGTATATCGCAGATGGTGACTACATCAAAGATATAGAAGTTAACGATCTTCGCAACCGATACACACTGACAAAAGGTGCTACTCAGAAAATGGTAAACATCAATCCCTTCCCCGGTTGTGAACTTTATTGACTACTCCTTTTCCTTTGTATTTTACACGTGCACGGGGCGAGTCTCTATGCTTATGCACAGCTGAAGTTCTATGGAGGAGCAATTTAAGCTGAAATCTGATGTGCAAATAGTTTTGCATAACCCCTTTGGTGTCTTGCCGCTGACTGTCACCCGTGCTTGTTTAGATTAAAGAGGAAACTGGCGCCGGTACGACCCACTACCCTTATATATGATCTCATGTTTTTTTTTGCTTTAGTGTTTAGAGTACTCACGCATTCTGCGCTCAAAGATGTTACTACCCGCGGTGCCTACTATCCCGACAAGTCTATGGCTACCCCTCAGGTATGAACCTCGCCCACCACTTTGCAGTGATTCTTATCTAAGTTTGACAACAGAATCCGCCACTCTACCTACATATCACTAGCACGACCAAGGATGGGTTGGAGAAAGCTGTGTCAAAGATAGAGGAGCTCATGAAGCAGGATCTTCCGAATCTTGTTGATGAACGCCGATTCAAGAGGAGAGAGCCACCAGAGCCCGTTGAGCGGGATGAGTATGGAAGGGTAAGCTTAGGAGTATCGACCTGTTTGGAGAACTTAACTGACACCCCCGCTAGCGCAAATGGCCTGAAGAAAAGATTCCTGTTGATCTTGAGCCAATCCCAGGCTTTAATCTTCGAGCAGCAGTTGTCGGACATGGCGGCCAGTATGTTAAACATATTCAGCAGGAGACACGCTGTAGGGTGCAAATCAAAGGCCGTGGGTCTGGATTTATGGAACATGGTCTTGGCCATGAGAGCGATGAACCACTCTACCTTCATGTGACGTATGAATCCCCCGTTCGAGTTAAACTGTAAGGCGCTAACATTATGCAGTGGGCCCGATCCACGAGAAGTCCAG
The DNA here is from genome assembly GCA_003313605.1 of Tuber umbilicatum. Classification (NCBI taxonomy): domain Eukaryota; kingdom Fungi; phylum Ascomycota; class Pezizomycetes; order Pezizales; family Tuberaceae; genus Tuber; species Tuber umbilicatum. The sequence goes on along the minus strand of QLOI01000361.1, from coordinate 557 downwards.
AGGGCAAAGGAGCTTTGTGATGATCTTCTAACCTCAGTCAAATCTCAGTACGAAGATCACAAGAAGCAACCTCAACCCATCCGTTTCCTTAACTACGGGGGAGGTAGCAATGCCAATCCTTATACTTCGTCCATGTCAGGACAAGGCCAGCCCCAAGGACCGAACCAAGGTCATAACCCACATAGCCTAAACCACAGCCATGGGCAACCAGCCTCTCCGCCACCTCCGCCCTCCGGGCCTCCCCCCCAACAGGCAGCAGTAGCAGCATCTGGGGCGCCTGGCGCTCCCGGCGCAGCTCACGTTAACTCATATGCCGCATATTACGGAGGAGCAGACCCTTATGCTCCGTATGGTGGATACCAGGCATACATGCAATACTGTAAGAACTCACTTTCCAGCATCTGTTCTAGGCTGACTGCTAATACATTGGTTAGACCAAGCGTATTACGGCCAGCAACAACCCCAGGCCCCCGGTGCATCACAGTACTCGGTTATGCCTGCTAGTAGTCCCCCACCACCTCCTCCCCCAGCAGGCAATCCCCCACCCCCACCTCCAC
>QLOI01000360.1:145622-205249 GCA_003313605.1 Tuber umbilicatum | reverse complement strand
CTCCACCCATCCACACCCCCCCATCTAACCCCATAACCCTTCTCCCTTCCTTCTTTGTATCTCCCTGACTTCCTGATTTTGTCTCGGACTGATTGTTCACTCTTGTCCTCTGCTTTTCTACTGCAAGGATTCCCTTCACGGGCTTCTAACAGCTGCGTTGTTGCCCCTACTTCTACTTTCCCAATCTCCTCACCTCCAGTGAACGCTCGTAAACCCCACCCCAGCTGCTCAGCTCAAGGAATTTATCCCTATGCGCCAACAAGGCGGCGCCTAATGTCCACGGTAGATACTTATTAAATGGCAGGCCTCTGACCTCTTCGTCTTTGCATCCCCCTCTTTTGTTATCTGCTCGTTTTGTCGAATTGTCGCCTGTTCTTGGCTCGTGCACTAGAGAGATCCCTTCTTAGGATCGTCCTGTTTTTTTATACTGCCTTGCCCCACGTTCGCTGCCCTGTATTCAATGCATGAACCCTACAAGATGGAAACCCTTCCGACTGAAGTCTTCAACGAGATTCTCGACCAATTCGAGCCTGGCCTCCATGAGCTCCCCCGAGCAAACCCGTGGGCTCGCCCACGACCCTACAAACCTGAGCATATAGATTCCAAACAACACTTTGCCCGTTTGCGATTGGTGTCCAAGAGATTCAGCGAGCTGGCTGCGCCGTATCTTTTTAGGAGTATAGGATTAAGGTTCAATATGAAGAGCTTCGGCAGGCTGGAACGTCTCTCGGAGCGGCCAAAGCTTGCAAAGCATGTTAAGAAATTTGTGTACCTGATGCCATATCTCTACATGGAAGGTAAGGTGGAAACCTCTGCTCAGATCACCGGAGTGTCTAAAAGTTGACACAGCGATCCAGGAACCCAAGATTTTGAGACCTTTAGAGCTGATCGTGCCATTCGATTGCCCAATAAACTCCGCCAGATAATGTTCGAGGACCGGGAACCTTTTTACTATCCCACTGCACACAAAGAACAACAGGATGTCATGCGTGGATCGTATGATTTGTTCGTTCTGAAGAAGGCAATGAAATCGTTTACATCCTTACAACAAATCCAACTCCTGTCTGTGATGGTGCACAAAGATATCGTTTTACGAAATTTGGCTTCCAGCTTTGACAATTGGGAATTCATCGACTGTCGCTGGATCCCTGCGTGTAGTCATGCGGTGGAGACATTATTGCTTGCAATACTGTACGGAAAACCACCAGTTAATTCATTTTCGAGTCCGACGTTAAGCCCTCAGAGTTTGTTAGCGATAAGCTCTGGGATGCAACAATCGGCATTGGCGAGCTTTAAGCAACTATCCCACCTGGAAGTAACTTTTGACGAGAGGCCTGATCGGAGCTACTTGGACACTGCTACGACCCACCTGAGGGGTCATATATCGCCAATTTCTGAATTCTTCAGGCAATTTTGCATGTGCACTGTGAACCTGTCGACACTATATCTGAGGTTTACACCTGGGTTGCCTGTACGGCTTCCACTGGAAGACGTCTTTCACAATACTGTTTGGGGCAAGTTACGGATTCTCGGGATAGGCTCGTGGATGCTGAGGGCAGAGGAGATTATTGGCATTGCCAAAAGACACGAGGGAACTTTGAAAGGCATACGGTTATCAGAAGTTTATCTGGCGGATGGGGACCGGTGGAGAGATGTGGTGATCGCATTAAAGACACATATGAAGAAACTCGACTGGGTGAGCTTTCAGGATATTGGCTATGAGAGGGAATACATTCGGAAGGTGACCTACATCGAGACATACAGCGACACCAGCAGTGAAGAAGATGAGGACGACAGCCTGGATATGGACGCCGAAAGCATCAGCAGTAGCAGCAGTCACGTACATTCACCACAGGCAGGGGATGACGTGATATACGGAAATGTGTTCACGTCTTCGGAGGATACTGGAATATTAAGCGACATAAGTTCACTTGGTGGTGGTGCTAACGCTAGCGTGGGAAGTCTTGGAGAGGAGGAATGTGAGTTCGAGGAGGACCTGGAAGACTACGGCCTGACGGTTTCTCAGGCTCAGAGAAAGCATTGGGAACGGTGGATAGTTGGAAAAAATGTAAATACAGGTGAGCCGTATACACGGCCTCTATAGCAAGACACAGAAGAGTTGTTTAGGGAGCTTAATACGAAAATCGCCTCTGACAATTATCTTCAACCACCGAGACCCACACACAACGGCAACCCAATACATACCACACGCACATAATGAATCAATCTCTCTCTCTCTCTCTTTCTCTCTCTCCCACAAAACTAATTTAATCTCAATAATTCATTTTTTTCTTCTTTCTCTCCTTTACTCCTATGCGAGCTTCTCTCTCGTGCCCATGGCAAACAACCTGGCATCACTTCGATCCACGGTAGTTCATCAGGACAACCGGCACATGTGTGCTTCGCTGTTCCCCCTCGACCACAGCTTTCGGAGACTTGCAGCCAACGTGACACGGTATCACCCGCCAGCATGTTTCCCACTGCTCCTCCTGCAACCAACATCAAAAAAAATTGAAAAATTGAAAAATAAAATAAAATAAAATAGAGAAGAAATAAATAAGGGACAGACTTAATCCTTTTTCCAAAAGCTAAAGAGAAAAAAAAAACACTCGGGAAAAAAACCCTTTTTCCATCATGAACTTAAGAGAAACTCCTATCCTCTCTTATTCTCAAATCGATATTAATTAATCCGGAGATGTCGGGTTATAACGTGCTTTTTACTATCGCAGGTTTCAGTAAACTACATGTAGTAGGTTAGGCTACAACGGTTTTATGATACCCCAGCACTTCCTTCCCCTTGCCTCCTTTCCTTTTCCCCGTTGTTCCCCCTCTTAGATCTCTCGACTAGAAGAAGAACATTCCCTCACTCTCTTCCTCCCCTACCCACCATCCTCCCGCCCCGCACACCATCCCGTTGCTTGAAAGTAACCCCAAATCATCTTCGTACCACCCTCTCTCTTCGTTTATTGAAATCACGGATCATATCAACCTTTATAGTAACATGCTGAAAAATAAATGAACAAATTGGAAGTTCCCATCCCATATCCGCATCCTCATCTCATCTCACCACATCACATCATATCACATATATCTTCATCCCGATTTAGGCAGTCAATTGTATATTGGGTGGGATCAGCTCCACTTAATTCGACTTAACTTTCCTCACCCCACCTTAGTTCACCTGCATGTGGAGTTATCTGCCTATCTATTTCACTTCATTTACTTATTCACCGGCCACCCAACCCAAGCACGTTCCTTTTTTCTTCCCTTCTTTCCTCCGCATCTCCCCCGCGAAATGCAGGTACGGTGCGTTCCTTTTGCTGTAGCTCTCTACCTTGCTTCACTTGAGCCTTACTTTATATTCCTTGGCATGTTTTTTTCTTTTTTCCGTTTCCATTTTATGATAATGAACGAAAGCGGAGGTGGACGTTCCACGCGCTTTGTTAATTCCGGGTTCCTGAAAAGGAAGAAAAGAATAATATCCGCACCACTCGGTAGTGGGTGCGGGATTGGGTTCTGGTTTTTTAAGTTTTGTCTAATTCGGGGCCTTTCAGACTTTTGGTGCGTTTCTTCTTCTTGTTGCTTATTATGGTGATCTGATTGATTGATCGATCAACAGAACAGAGGCTTTGTAGCCAAACTATGAAGTCAGATATAGTAAGACAGATGGATGTGACAATATGGGGTGCTGTGATTGAAAAATTTCCCTAGTGCTTTTCAATAGGTTAAGCTTTTCAATATTTTTCATTTGCATTACCGTACAATGCTGGTTGTTTAGTTTGGGGCTTTAAATGGAGCTGCGATGAGGTCTCCCAGTAATGGTATTTAAGGTTAGGAAAGTAGCAGAACGAGAACCCATTGGTATAGTACCAGAACTTGCGTTAGAAGGGGCAGGCCAATGGTACCACAGAACGCTGTATCACGGAAAACCGAACGGGGGAAGATGCTTGGGGGTTCCTGCGCTCTAAAAGTAGTGCCGCCACGAACAAGAGAGAAAAGTATGCCACAAGAGCCACTTTTCACACAAAGGGGTGCAATGGGTCTGCCTTCTGACCCCGCGAAAATCTAAAGCACGCCAACTTTATCTTTAACTCTATCTCTACTTGGTGTCCTTTAATATTGATTTATTACATCCACGGCATCTGAACATATACTCACTATGAGGAATGGACTCTCGAAAACGCACCATTGGTATCATATAGCCAGCCTAAGCAGTTCAATGACCCTCGAATTCCCTTCCCAACCATCTCTCACTCTCTCCTAGGCCCAATGCTAGCCCGTTCCCACTATCTGTAGTACGGGCCGAGGACCCACCCAGAACCTTAACGAACAGCTCCCTGTCCATTGAAGTAATCGTTTATCCGATGCCGGGGCTTCCCTCTTCTGGCGCCAAAGGCATCAGGGAAACAGAGGCGTGTTTTTTTTTACCATCGAGCAATGCCTTAGCTATGGTATTCGATAATCATAACATGTAGAGTTGGCAGGTTATTTTGGCTTTCTCAGATATGAACCGTCATTTTTGAAGACTCTCGCTTTTTTAGGGTCACTGATTGTGTGCATAAATGTTTGTATTGCTAACTTCTAATGTTTGCCAGCTACCGACCCCATGTCATCGCAGCCACTCTACCTGTAAGCATCATTGGTAAGCTAACCCTTTTACACATGCCGAGCTTAATAAGGGAGCAGAGCCAATTACTGTATTGGAAAGGTGGCTTTTCAGCTTTGAATGCCGCTGGTGTGGGGATTACAGGCGCGTTAACGTACGATGATTACTTTACTCGCTATCGGACTTTGGGTACTGTACCTATTATTATACCCCGACCACCCCAGTTACAGATACCACAGTCTAAGTGCCATTTACCCCTCAGTCCATCTGTTCTCCCATCTACTGGTATCATGCCAAATGACAAATTCAAAGTAATAGCTTGGTACAACTTCGACCTCGTATGACTAAGTCTTCCGCCCTCGAGTATCAGGAACTGGGAAATGCGTGGGATAGAATCAAGGGAGGGAAAGTGGGGTAGAAGCATGAGGAGCCCATTGTCGGAATTTCTGAAGCGGATCTTCTCTTCTAAATTAATTAAGTCACCCACTAACTTATACATGCACTCCCGCTACACAGCTGTAATTGTTTGAATGTATTACGGAGCTTATCAGTATGGTGGGTTTGATCGTTTATCCATTTTCTCGCACACTTTCATTCGGCCACCCTTTTTTTTCTTCCTTAAAGTATACCGATGCGATCCTGCGGTCCTACACACCTACAAGTACCCCTCATGAAGTGCCTGGACATTTGAGTCTGAATATAGTGTAGGCGCTCGGATATGCACAGACAATCTGCCATACTCGTACAGACACTTTATCCCTGGGTTTACGTACTCCTTGAGGGGTACTTGTAGGTATGAAATTTTCAGAGATCGCGCCCCCGTGGAGAAAGGGAGTGAGGGAGCGGGGGCGATGGGGCAGCAGAAGACGGAACAGCAAAGGTAACCCTATGAAACTAGGGCAGACAGGGGTAGGGATTCGAAAGTCTCTCGTATCACCTAAGGTTGCTTTGGTGTTTGTCTTCCCGAGATGATGCGATTTTCGACGTGGTGCTCTCACCCGAGCCATTCGATATTCGGTCCCTGATACAAGTATTGTACTGTACCCAAGCTTACAGTGTAGTACTAACTCCACACCTACTGCTTCCTTGAAACATCGGAACCATGTCCACGCTCCCTTTCCAAAAGTCCAGCAGTTGCTTGACGCGAGTTAGATTGATGAATAAACGGCCAAGTGGAGTACTGTTCGGGGCCCCCTCCTTTATTGTTTCGGGATACTAAATGCGACCTCACAGACTCTGTTACCGTGACCACTTTTAGGGGAGAGAAGGATTGACATATACACAGTGGATGCCATGCGGGGCTATCATTTCGTTTACCACGTCCATTAATCCCCCGATCACCCCCAGGTGCTCGTAAATCTCCCCTGCTATCATCAGATAACCAACGCGCCTCAGTGCGGGGCGTCCTTTCGGGGAGATATCCGAATACGTCACATGCTACCCTCCTGCCTCAACGGAAGCAGGAAGATACTTTAAAGCGAGTGATATTTCATGACAGCAAACTAGCAACCTTCCCCGCATCCTTCCATCCTTCCATCCCTCTCTGGCAAATACTCGAGTACACATACTCCTACCGTTTATCGTGGGGTTGGAGGAAAATGGGAAAGTAAGAAATGGTAATCGGTGCATCGACATCGGTTGATTGGCCGGTTTAGCGCAAGTCCCTTACAAATAAATCTCCCCAATTAGGACAGCCACCAAAAGATCATGCTATTGTTCCCATTTCCTCCCTTTTCATCTTTCCCAAATTTTTACTTTTTTTTTTACTTGAAAGGCTACGGGTGTTTTTTCCTCTTTACTTCTCGTTTACGATAAGGGCGCAGTAACTGGTATCATAGTGAACGAGTTTACTAGGGCTGCTGACCTGGTGTTTTGAAAGAGCTGAAACCTTGGCCGGATGTTACACCAGGCACGCACGCTTAAACATCGCTCGCTAAATTTAGCGAATATGAAAACAGTGCGACCGATAGGCACGAATGACGGTTCAATTTACCTTAATTTTTATTATCGTTTCCCCACCCCCTTCCCTTATTCGTCGGGGGAAGTTTTATTTTCTAGGGACTTTGCATCACAAGACCATTCTTGCTAGAGATGTTCTCACTGGGCTAGATCAAACTAACTTAACTTAAACTAAAGTTAGATGATAGTGAACTGTACCCTGCTCGTACAGTACATGCGCGCCGACACGAGTAAGTATAGTTATATCAGCACTCGCGAGTACTGTACAGTTTGGTGCGTGCGAGGTTACTCGAAGGCATCTAACCGACGAACCGAGGGAAGGCGACCCCTGGAATTGGGGTTAGGAAATTTGGTTTAAAAAAAAAGAGACGGGAGAAACCGAGGGCGAATGGTAGAAGGGGTGAATCGATTCGCTGAAAGAGTTACAGCCACCTGCAGTAGACTGGTCGAGTAAGAGGTAGAGGGAAAGCAGAGGACAAAGTTGTTAACTCCGCTCTTTTCTCCCTGTCCCTTCCCCTCCCCTCCTGGATACAACAACCCCCTTTCCCCCTCCCACCAATTTGCTTCATGATACTTGAGCAACCGAGCTTCGGATTAAGTAGCTCGTAAAAATAAAAAATAAAAAAAAAGACAATTACTCAACGAGTTAGACCTGGTGTTTAGCTCTCTACTCGAATAGGATCCTCTAACTTTTAACCCCTTTCGATACAGCCACCTCCATCCATAGAGCACCGGTTAAAAACTGGGAGGAGGAACGAGTGAATACAGTCAAACATATGAAATTTCTCGGAAACAGGGCTTTCGTACCTGATGATACTCACTCAACCCTAGATCCCCCGCTTCAAGAAAAAGAAAAGTAACGAACCTCACGGGGGTACAAACTGAACCGTGCCACTGGATTCGGTGGGGGCCTAGGGAACCGAGAGGTAGATCGGGAGAAAAGTGCATCTTTCGTGTTTCGTTTTCCCTAGGGCGAAGTCCAACTTCACGGTAAGCTATTGGCATTTGCTTTTCTCCTAGCGGGGAAGTTCTCATGAGGAGATGAAATAAGGCGTAAGGCATGATCGCTGTTCGCGTGATTCGATGAGAGCAAAACGGAAAACAAAAAAAGCCCCCACATACTAGGCGTGAAGGATCTTCCCCCGACTCGATATGGTGCGGTAAGCTGCACTTTCCAAACCTTTTTACTTTTCTTTCTCCCGTTTTTATTCCCCTTTGGGGGTAGATTCGATACCCTTCCCGGAGGGTTTTTTTTAAAATTGACTTTACTTGTGAGCTGAGCCCGATCTAGAGATCTGCAAGCGTATCCAAAAATACCGACTGGTTTTTTAGTATTATTCTATCCTGCTGGGGTCCTGTCCTTTCTTTTCTTCTCCTTCTCTTAGCGGGTGGCATGTTCTAGGGGAGAGCAATATGGAAGTCCATGTTTTAAAACACACCTCCTAGTATCTAACCCGTATGACATATGATGGCTTGTGATTAGGACGAGTGGACTAGGGAAGGTGTGGGCCATCACACTCGCTCGATCGATATTCACAGGACGTCACTCGTAACGTTTTCGACTATTGGTTTGGTGGGATCACGGCTTCCATTGGGCTCTTCGATCGGGTTTAATTGATAGATCGGGGTGTGGATGTAGAAGGGTCTCGGGCGTGTGATGGCTATGTTTCTTTTTGGTATGTTGCGATTGAATAGCATTAGCTCCAAACCTCCATCACTTTCAAGGTTTGTTTCCCGAACTGTTCCGATTCTCCTGGAAGTTTGGATTAAAGTGATGCCCCGCTAGTACCCATCCACCCCCAGAAAGCTCCCACCCAGAGACAGGGGATGGAGCATCGGTCGGGCCATCGCGGGGTGATGAAAGGTTTCTCAGCGGACTGTTGCTTTGCAACTGGAATACATAGACGCTGCAAAGGGCAAAGGGCTGGGATGATTAGTTACAGGTTGGTTTTGTGTGAGGTTATAAGTACGGTACGCCCCACCTTTCCCTTTTTGAGTTTCTTGTTATACTTGTACTCTGCTCGTACGAGCAGTACTTGTACTGTAGCATTTGAGCTGCGTGGGGTAGGAAATGATAGCTATATATAATTGACAGACCATGGATCACACACGCTGCTTGTACCTGGGTGACATTGGGAAAGGTCAAGTGATAAACTCTAACGCCCAGGAAAACAGACCTGGGTGCATTACCGAGCCATACCCCTGCCCAAGAGCTAAACCACAAGTTGTCTGGGAGCTTCGGATATCGATATAAAGGGCTAGGGCTGAAATTTTCCTGTAATATTGATTTGCTGGGTATCTGCCCCCTAGGCTCCAAGTTACCTAGCTTGGTTGAAGAGGCTGGTCTGCGCGAAGAAGCGGCCCCGAATACCTAGTGAAGTTCATCTCTTATGATTAGTCGGGGAGATAAGCCTCCTAAGTTGTTCCGGGGGGGTCTCGTTTGATTGAATGTGTATTGCTACTAGTTCGGTGGTTTATAGATAGCTGCAGACTGTGGGTAACTGCACTGGAGGTATCTAGTAACTTTGCTTTTCTCCTGGGTATTTAAGGCTTTGTCATAGAAACTTGTTAAACCCACTATCTCCCGAACGCCCCGTATCTCCACGATGGGGGGCGAAGTACCCCGAAAAGGAATAGTATTTTCTAGACGGATAGCTTAAGAAAGCTGAGACCGCTATATCCCATTAACTGGGATTCGCTATTCTGCTAACCTAGTCTGCTAAGCTTAGTGTGGTTTACTACCGTGACTCCCGCTGCCTAATCTGATGGTAGATTTCATGATCTCCCATGGTACGGGTTACCGGCGTGAAGAACCTAAACATTCGAGTCTGAATTTAGTATGTGCGATCAGACCCGCACAGACAATCTGCCATACAAACTTTTAATCCCTGTGTTCGGCTTCTACATGTCTAGGGCTTGTAGGCGAGCTCATCTATCTGGTCGCCAAGGGTGTGTTTTGGTAGCTAGAGCCTTTTACTTGTAGCAGAAACCTTTCAAGGAACAATTTCAAGGGAAAAAGTTACCCTCACACCTACGAGCACATCAGAAGTGCACTTTCCAAGGTTGGCCCTCCGGATAGTTATCACAACGGTGCTCTATCAACCGGGCAAATGTCTTGCCAAGAATTGGGGTAGCAAGGGATAGAGCATGGATACCCAGAACTGCAGACTAAGACCGATGGTGATGCTTGACTTGAATTTGTTCCGACGAATTTGCACCGAAGAATTTCATCCCTGGAACGGAGAAAGCCCTATGGGCATACCTATAATCGGGCGGTAGGTCCATATACGTCTGTATTTCGTTAGCCTATGGTAGTGTTGCTTCGCTACTGTGGATGTCGCAAAAGGTATGATACCCAAAATAAACTTTTTTATATATTTTTTAATTTTTTTATTCCCGTTCTTTCAGCCACCATGCGCCCAAGCGCTCGATTCAGACTTGTTACATTGACGTCGTTAGCCCCTGGTTTATGATATTTTCCTAGCTCGTGTCTTTTTTAAGTTCATGGCTGTGATGGTAAAAATGAGCGGAAAAAAAACAAACCCCCGAAACCGTTACAAGTGCTCGAGTGCAGTGTTGAAGCGCAGTAAACTATACTGAGATTTAATTAAGACAGAACAGTACAAGTCTGAGCCGCGTTGGTAACTGCGAGCGGTGGCTGATCAGATGATATTTGTGGAACCTCAATGGTTTCACCATGTCCCCGAAGTTTCTGTTCTATGATGCCGTATCAGATAGGCTTGGTGTAACCCAATGCAGGTCTCATAAACTCCGAGCACTAGGGAGGCCTGAGTACGGTACGGGCACCCAAAATAGCTTAGACTTTTCCCTACGAGCATTTTACCTGCAGTACTCGAGTACAGTAGATAGCTCGTCTGGACATGCAGGGAAGTAACCGAGGTAATTATATCAGAGCAGGAGATATTGAGTCTTGATTTGCATACGAGTGCTCGCGGATGACGTTGCTTGAAGGTCTTGATACTTGTGTCGAGGTTTGGTGGCCGGATAGAAGAACCCTGTGATCACGGACGTTGGCAATCTCAAATAACTACTCACTACAATAGCGGGTATTAACGCTTCCCTTTCCGGTTATCTCGGCTATCAGCCTTTTTGGTCGTAGGACTCCTCACAACCGCTATGAAAGGCTTCTACTGTATGCTCCACACTTCCCCACGAGTGATGGGCCGTGCAGAACGCAAAGACACAACACTAGTACTGTCCTACCCTTCCCCCCTGCATATAGAGACTGGGTACAGGCATCGATCGGTAGTTATGATGCTATGTAGGTAAAACATCGAACTTCACAGAAATTCCATGCGCACAGACCCTAGTTTGTTCCAAGAACCACCCCCACGAATCCAAGGATCCGGGGAAATTGTGAACTTTTTACACTTACAGGGAAATCCCTAGCCCTTCTTTGGCTCGCACTTGCATGTACGTTACACGTCGAGTAGAGATTCTGATCGCGGATAGATGGCCCTGTCGAGGGGGTTCTGCTGCCTTTGGCGGCCGTTCGGGGGTGGGTGCTGAAGGCAGGACTAAACATTTGACCGGCAAATTCCTCCTTGTGAGGCAACCGTCAACCCCGGGAACATTTCTTTCCCTTTTGTCCCCTAACTCCTTCCTACAAAAGCCAACAGCACAAGGCCGCACCCCACTATCCCGCACCGCCAAAATCCAAAGAATCTGTCCGATACCGCAGGTGATCCGGGGCACCGGGTCAGGTTTTGATGCACCAATAAGGTGATTTGGAGCTCAACGAGGACCAAACAGGACAGCAAGGGATCCGGACCGAGATCCGGGATAGCTGGGTGTGACTGCTTAATTCTGTGGGTTCCATGCGTTGAAACCCCTGGCACTTGTGGGCCAAGTCAGGGCCTAGAAGCCAACTGATTTTCAGCACGTGTTTCCCACTCTTGGATTCCACGTGTACAAGTACTGGGGTATGCTAATGCCTGAGGCTAACTGATACGTGTTCCTGACCTGTGGCCGAACAGCACATGGGAATTTACCATCTATGTCCGACATACGGCATTGCAAAGCGGGATATGCGACCTGGTTAGCTTTTGGACGTAAAACCGTCTTGAGCACAGGAAAGCTCGCTGGACCTTTGGCGGGTAGTCCTTATCCCGCTTTCCCCGGCCGCAAGAAATCACGCACGCACACAAGCATCCACATCCATGTTGTAGGCCGTTTGCGGGAGTCACACGGCAATGAGTAAGCAGGAGCCGCGAGGCCGAACAGGAAGATCCCAGCTTCGTGACACATGGTACATATACCGGGAGGCCCTGCCCGTTAATTGATGGAAGCTTGGGGAAGGGCAAAAAAAAAGAAATAAGTTCCTCTACAAATCGGAATCCTGTACAGACCGGATGCGCATTCCCCTACAGGAGCACAACATACCTCCAAGGCATTTTCCTGCAAACCCACCCTTTGGGGGCACTAATGTGCGAGTGATCTTCTGTGATTCGTCGGTGGCATACAATGGACTATCGTATGCTTACTGGGGGGGTGAGAAAAGCGAGAGCAATAGAAAGGGGAAAGAGACAAGGAGGGAAGGGAAGCTCCGTGGCCCTCTATCTCTATACCCTAGATAACTGCCGTGAAATACCGGTACCTGCCCCACTTTGAGCGGGAAAATAAGCATATTAGTCCACAGCGGTTAAAATACCCTATCACCAACCCCGACCATCCCGAAATGCCAGGAAAACTCAGTTTACGCCCCGGTCAGACTATATAGTACCAGTGAAGCACTGTGCAAAAAAAAGAGGTTTAGGAGCCAAGGAACCGAGGCCTAGAAACCCTTAGCTCGTGTTCCCAATCGGTTAAGCAGAGTAATAAAAGAAGTTAAAAAAAAAAAATAACACTGCGCCTCGCTCCACCCTATCTACTGTGAGTGACCGGTATGGGGTGTATTGGAAAGAGCAGGGCTAGGTATCTTGCCCATATCAGCACTTGGTATAGATGGGGGAGCTCAGGTTTACCGGAACTGGAATAATTGAGAATAACACTAGGACATCCCGAGCCCCCCCGAGCCCTGGCAGAGAGATGGGGCAGACCCCGTTAGGGGGTGCACCTACAGTGCCCCAGTGAGATTCCGAGTCATCAGTTTTCACTGCTATGTGGGTGGTTTTCTGTTCAATCGATCGATATGTATGTATACCATTGATTCTTGGCTAGGCCACCCTATATGGAGCTGCCTGTAGTGAAGGGGCAATTTTAGTACTATACTAAGATAGCTAACCGGAACTCTATTCAGAGCAATATTTGTAGTACTGCAGCTAAGTGACATGTCCTATTCGGGATAGCGTAGTTGTGGTTGACGGGCTTCTCAAGAGACCTAATTTCGGGATCGTCCTTTTTATTGGGAGTGAAAGGTGGTGTAGTTTATCGATACCAGGCTTCAGCTTCAACGATCGTTTTTTCTGGTGATCCTTATGGACTGTAGCTGATCTTGGCAAGTTGAATTACCGTTATGTATAGTGGTTTATGTATGTAAAAAGCTTGTTTCTTGCAGTGATTCAATGGTGTAGAGGTATCATGGGTGCTTGCCATCCGAGCAATGTGCACCCGACCCGGGTTCGATTCCCGGTTGAATCATTTATTTCTTTTTGTAAATCAAATTCTTTTGGCTGCTGAGAGTATTGTTAGTGACCTGGATGGGTCTAGTTTTCCCGTTTCGTATGGTCGATGGTTGTTTATTTGAAAGACGCGAGTTTCCACCTCTCGATGTATGTAACTTAGTGGTATTGTATCTGCACTTTCAAACCATACACTAGCATCTTCTGGGCTATTTTTGAAACTCGAGAAATGAAGCAAAATACTTGCTATGTGCGTATGTTCAGTGCATCCGTGAATGTGTAGGAGTTTTCCCAGGGATTCTCAGCAGGATAAACCTCACACACCCCCTTAAGTGCATCCTTCTATAACACGAATTTAGGTTTTACGGATGATTATACTCCCTCGTTGTCACTTCAATCCTGCACTTGCTCCATCAGGCCTGCCCAATGCTTGTACTTGCACTCCCACAGTGTAGGAGCCGAAAGGCAACAGGTAAAGGTGGTTACTCAAGTAACCTTCTATTGCCTCGAACTCTCCACTCTTATCCTCATAATCGTACTTTAAAGAGTGCTCTTTCCAATCAGGCACTAGCAGGAATAAACGGACCAAGCATGATTACTATATACCATACCCTTGATAGGTGGTATCAATCCTTCTGTCCGGAGAGTGAGCTAAAGGGCTAGCCAAACGTTATCGATTGCGCGAAATAATCGAGTGTGAATTTCTAAACTAGCTCTACTATACGACAGGGCTTTCATATAATCCCCCTTGTTGCGATCGGTCCCACGATAATAGCTGCTCACCATCACTGCGAGGATTGAAGCCCTGGGCTCCTACTAATCACTCGAGAGGCCATAAGTTGGTGGGCTTGTGATCACCGCGCTAGCCAGACACCCCTAGACCGCTATATTACCGTGGGAGGGAACACTTATCCGGCTGGAAGGTAGTTTTGCTCTTTGGCCCCCTGAAATGATTGGGATAGGGGGGAAACACCTGCATCTCGATAATTCGTTGCATTTACACGGGGGAACCTTGCGGCGACATCCCCACCTGGAGGCGTTGTATAACCCGAAGGGGGATATAACCTCTGGCTGCTGCAGGGGAGGGAGCCATAATACAAGCAAACCGATCATGCCACCATCATTCCGAGAGTAGTCACGAGTTAATAAGGCCAGGGGTAATGCGCTTGGGAATGTAGACGCCGAATAACAGTTGCTATGTTCGGTGCCCACAGGTTCGGAACGATGTTGGCCGGAGGCGCGGGTTTCGGCGCCGCAACCTGCAACTCATGCGCCTCCAACCGAACCGCGTAGAATTCGCCGATTCGGCTCTCCGATCTATTCTGGTCGCTAGCCATCTGAACGGTGAGAGAGAGGGGACTTCCAGAAACTCCCCCTCACAAAGCATCACTCGACCTGTCTCCTCTGCCTCCAACCCATTTCATTAAGCAAGCACTCGGAGCTCTAAAAGGTTTGGTGGTACTAAGGCTCCGTTTGGTGTCCTGCGGCTTTGATCTGGCAACGTGATGCGGGGGGACTTGAGTCGCATGTTGAACGCTGAAATTACGCTAAGTCTAGATTCGCGGTTTTGAGCCGTGTACGGTACCGGTCAGCCAAACCACACCCAGAACCATAATTGACTTGGTCTCCCAACTGGTAAGCCGCTCTGACACTGCGATGTCCTAGCGGTTAAGGAAAATAAGTTGTCCCGGTCATCGAGTAGATGTTTATGTCTTCGTTACTGTATTCAGCTACTTGGAGTCACGGATACCCCAAGTGGAGCGTCGAAGAGGATGTGGGATTGCAGGACTGAAAAAGGCTTCAATTTCTCAGAAAGTGCGATCCAATGCCCTGTCAGGTAGACCCAGTATCTCGGGCCGCCCTACAATACTTACGGAAGTTGATTCGTTGCGCTCCTATGGGTATAACACTGAAAATAGTATTTATGTGACTATCACACAAGGGACTAGAGTAAGTGGCTTGTTCAAGTGTTACTGGGCCCAGCGATTCTTGACGGTCGGCGCACTACCCAATTGTAGTAAAAGCTTTCAGACTGGGCGGGTCGTGCTTGTGTTTTCTCTGGTGTTAGCGTACCAAGAGAAGGAAATGAAACTGCAATCCGGCAACTCGAGTGCTTGGTAACTAAGTTTTACTTAAACTTTATCACCGGAAATCTGGGATGTCCCAATCGGTGGGTTACTTACCCGGCCAACGGTATACAGGTATCTATTCCCCTGGGCAAGTGAGTTTATACACGTGTGCGTGCTTAGTGATTGGGATAGAGCACAAGTTAACACGATATTCCAGTCTTCTGAATAAATAATAACTTCCCACAGCTACTCCAAGCTGGAGACCTCGGTGTGCTTATGGGAATCTAGAAACGATGACGAGGGGAGCAGACTATGAAACGCCCCAATCTCGTTTCTTTTTTTTTCTTTTCAAAGGTGGCCTAATCCCCCGACCCAGCACGCAACATGCATGGCAAGCACAAAGAGAGATAAAAGGACAAATACCTCCGAACAAAAGCACTCCACACTGACGGAAACAGAAAGTAGGCATCCGGGGAAAAAAAATACGTTCACATTTTTAGTAAGCCCCAACACCTAAAAAATGTAAACATGTTTTCACTCCCCGATGTAGAGAGGGGAAAATTGGTGTTAAGAGGACCCCCCTTGAACCCCACCACTTAAAAGGTTAAAAAAGGAAAGGGAAGAGGCAAAATTTTGATATCATGAAAGCGCCCCATAATCCACACTAACAGCAGACAACAAAAATAATAATTATACTTTAACCCCCCAAATACCCCTTCCACCAAGTACCCCCAACCAATCTCCAATCCCCCCTCCTCCTCCTGCACCACTAGCACCCGCACTCGTCGGGCTCCAGCTAATATTATTCACCTCATAATCGCACTTCCACGACGCTACAGGGATCTTCTCCTGTGTTACGCTAGTGCCGTTAGATCCCGTAGACTGCGAGGTTGTGTTGTTTACTAGGTCCCAAATCAGGACCAGGCTATCGTCTGCTCCTCCTGCAATGATTCCTCGCTTTGTGGGGTTCCATTCTATGCAGTTTACGCTGCCTGTGTGGCCTTTCAGCTCGATAAGGGCTTGGCCTGGTTGGCGGACGTCTAGGATTCGTACCAGGTTTGATTCCTGAGAGAAGGTTGCGATGAGGTGCTGGTCGTGTGGCGATGCTGTGGTTGTGTCAGGATATGCTACTAGTGTATAAGATGTGAGGGAGGATTCAAACCTGCTAATCGCAGCAAGGGCGGGGGGCTTGCTCCGGCACCACCGACTGGTGATCCTCCATCTTCCTTGGAGCTGGTGCTGGGATCTGTTCCTGAGCCTTTTCCTACTCCAGGTTCATATATAATCGTGCTGTGCTCCAAGCTCCTCAGATCAAACATCCGGACACTCCCATCGGCACCGCAACTCGCGAATACGTCTACAGAGCCACTCATAAATCTTACATCGAAAACTTCTTTGTCATGAGCGATCAATTGGGTTTTTGCGGTGAGAGTTGGAATGTCCCATATAGTGCAAGTAGTATCAATACTACTAGTAATAATCAAAGAGGGCGAAAGAGGATTCCAGTCCAAAGATGTAAGAGGGGCGGTAAAATCCGTAGACTTGCTGTTAGATAGAAGAGCTAGAGGGGTCAGTTTCTGGATGGGCTGTGTGTGGAAAGTGTTGGACCGGGTGATGGAATTTCCCTGTGGAGTCGCAGAGTTAGAAGAACCTGTTGATGGGCTATTCGGGAGTGACCACAAGCGAAGGTGGTCACCAGAGGTTGCCAGAAGCTCAGTCGACGCTTTTGTTGAACCAGCAGGTTCCCACAAAATTCGTGTTATGGGGTAAGTGTGCGAGGCCTCAGCCACTTTTGAAAATTCAATGGTAGGGGCGGGTGGTGGAGTGTCTGAATGTGCGCTAGAGACCGAAGCAAGTCGGGTATCAAGAATTTGTATCTATTTCGAGTCAGCAAAATCATCCGATAAGCGTTCTCCGAGCCACCCGCTGAAACTCGATAATTGGCCGTAGCAGGGGAGTATTCCTCTACGCAACCCAAGCAAAAATCCACGTCAAGCCAAAATAAGCTTAAATGGGGATGGCACTAGCTCCCCATCCAGCAAAATCTTCGAAGCCCGTAGAAAAGAAACGAGACTCACATAATTATGACTATCTTCCGCATAACTCCCAATCGCAACCCTTCCATAGCCCCCATTTGTAGGCTGCCATTTACACCAATCCAAGGCATAAAGACTCCAAGGGCTCATCCATTTCCCATTTCCCACAGCTCCAACGGCACCAGTCTCCTCTAGTTCCCGCGTTGAAGTCGCCGGAGAAGTAAGCCCCGACAAACCCATACCCAGATGCGCAGCACCAGAATGAGAATGCGAGGACGAATGCTGTGACGACGATGGATAAGTCGGTGTGAGAGCTCCAGGATGAGTGTATTTCCGACCGGGGTCCCCCCCTGCGGATGTAGCCGAGTTGTCTCTGTTAGACACCGAAGATGAAGAAGTGTTTAGCTGCGGGGAATACTTGGAGGAATGACCGAGCGATGCGTTCGTGGTGTTCGTTCGGTGCATTGTCGGCTGCTGTTGTTGTAGTGGGTCGTTAATTCTCGGGACTGAACCTGTTGTAGTTGCGGCTGTGTGTAGTTGTGGCCTTGAACTAGTATTGGACGGAGGCTGAGAAGAATGATAGGCCTGGTATTGTTGTTGTTGCGGCTGTGGCTGATGTTGGGAGGAGAGGCCAGAGGAAGAGAGCTGTTGGGCCTGGATAGGATCGCTCGGGCGGTGCGGATAGTGTAGTTCTTGAGGAGAATCGTAAAGGTCCCCTTGGTTGCCGCCTTTTGTTGGGGACGGCAATTGAAAAGCCAAGTTTGTGGATTTCTTCTGTTGATCAAGGGATGACGATGGGGGGTCCCTGTTACCAAAACCCAACCCAGTTGTGGAGGCACTAGAGAGAGCCCCCCCAGATGCTGTAGACCCGGAGTAGATAGGTGTTACTCCACTACTAGGACCGCTATTAGAGGTAAGATTGTTTTGCGAAGTTTGTACACGGAGGCTACCACCGCTGCCGCCGCCGGGTTGCTGTAAGTGCCGCTGCGGTTGCTGCTGCTGCTGCTGCTGCTGTTGGCTAACCGCAGACGAGGCAGCGCTTGGTTGACCAATTCCGGTCAGAGCTTGAGCAGCTTGAATTAGCACAGATCCTGCTCCGGCTGTTTCGGGGGTGTGGTGCTGCAGTCCATGGAGGGGCATTTTGTGTGGCGAGGGGGGGTGAAAGAGCGGGGGAAATCTCCCAGGAGCGGAGAGGTGGGGACTAAGCTGGTGGAATGGTGGACAAAGTAGGAAAAGTGACAAGACTAGGTGTGAGTTGTAGGCGGAAAATTTCTTAAAAAGAAATTTATTGTCACACTGGAGAGGAGGGTGGTTGGATAAGCAGGTGCGCGCTCTTTTTTCCTTCTCTCTGGTCAGTTTGGTGTATTTGCTCGCCAGTTGAACCTCTTCGGGCCAGCAGAGAAGAAGAGAAGAGGGGTGGTGATGCGTGGCGTGTGGCTGACGGATAAATTATGTGGCTTTGCACCCTTCTATAAAAATTATCTGTGGAAGATCATGTTGCGCACATCATGGGGCTTTCTCCATCAGAATCTACTATAGTAGCACCAGCCCAGTTAATCTGAGTTCGCAGGTTCCACAGTTCTCTTATGTGTCCCTGGGGTTTAGTGTGACCTGTCTGTGCAGTCGACCATGATATTTCCCGGTCAGTCCCGTTGCTCCCGTAGAAACCTAACCTTTACTGTGCTGTACAGTACTGTACGGGGTGTGAATTCGACTTGGCTTTGGAAACCGAGGCAAAGTTTCGAGTGCGTAGTTAGTTTTATATTCACTTCGGTAAATACAAGCACAGAATAGTTACTACAGTCAACAGCAGTAGCTAGTTGGAGGTGGTTCTGGCTTTCAAGTTTTCCATCACTGGTGCTTCGTATGGGCGCGAATCTGCCTAGAAAAAGACTGGTGGAGATCGTAAAACACTGACGCCGAATAAGATATAAAGGCAACGGACGACCCATTGCCGGTCTATAAAGAAAACGCCGCCATTAAAGATAATAAAAATAAGGAAAAAAAAAAGAAAGTGGACCATCCCAACGCCTCGCTCCCACGTGTGAAAGGAAAATGAAGAATGAAAAAGTGCGGAAGGAGGAAAAGAAGAAAAAAGTCAAATCCAAAGTATCCAACGAACTCCACGGACTACCCCAGTAACCGTAACTCTCAAAAATCGGACGACAACAACTATCAGCCAAACCCACCACATAACACCCAATACCACCCACTCAAGCATCACGTATCCAGCCCTCCTGATCCACCTAAACTTTCTTCGCTTCCTCCTTATCACGTTCGACAAATCGTCGTTTACTGCCTTCACCGCCAATGTGCACTTCGTGGTCAACTCCCCATTGAGCTCGTCAGCTCCATCGGCAACCTCCCCAAGCATAGTTGCAAGCCGAGTCTCAATTTCACACTTGATGTTATCAACTAGCCCCCTGAGTTCCACGACTGTCGAGGTGGTAAACACTCTAGACTTCTTGACAAACTCTTCTTCCGCGCTAGCGATCTCGTGAGAGACGACATCAGTGGAATGCATACGCTGTTCGGCCAATACAGCAATTCCAACACCATCGCTGTTATCCGAGGTTCTGCCCAGGACACTTGTTCCAGCCCTTTTGGAAGTAATCCCCCGAGCAACCACCCCAGAAGCCAGTAGATATGCCCTTGCCCTAATCAGCTCTTGTTTACTTACGGTCGCCCCCTTACCATCATTATTCCCGACAATCGGAAGTCTTTTTTCTAATCTTGATCCATTGTTCTCGTTGCCTCTCTGAGTCACTGCTCCACCTTTCGCCCCATTTCTGTCGCCAGTCGATCGGGTATCGATCACTCGTGTTGGTGATGTATCTCGTGGGATGTATGGCCGAGTTGGCTCTAGATTGGCCCCAAGCTTTAGGTTTCTACGCCTTCTCCCCTCTTCGTCCGATGATATTTCCGTGTAGTTGTCTCCGGTCCCTATCTTTGAGATAGTTGGTAGCGCCGATGTCGAGGAATGGCTACCGAATCTTGAGGATCTAAGAACACGACCCTCCGGAGTTTCCAGTGGTGATCTCCCGCGTTTGCCTTTAGACTCCTGATCCTCGTCCTCGGCTTCTGATACAGAGAATGTGTTCTCTCTCACAAGTTTTCCTCGGTCATCTTCACTTCTATAACCTGAACTCTCTGCCTCCGCAAAGCTTGACCCAGTAGGGCTTGACAAGGTCGAACCGCCCTTTTCTGCATCTCTTCTCCAAATAAAGTCTTCAACTTTAGCAACCTCGCTCCTGATCTTCTCAACCCTGCTCTTGACTCTACCCATTGTCGACCCATCCTTATCTTTCAGTTTCCTTCCATTATCGCTATCCATGCTTTCCCTATGCCTTTCATCATAATTAGACTCCCTCTCCCGCCCCATAGCTTCCATACTCTTTTCGAGTAACTTCTTCGTAGGACTGGCCTTCCTCCTCTCGTCTTTCGTCCCTCCTATTTCATCTTTCCTTTTGGCCCTCCCTCTCGAGTCCGTGTCCTCATCTTCCCCCCTGGAAGTCATTCTTGGTGGGCTTAATGAGATCGCGATACTGGGTACAACGATCTCTCCGAAATCAACACTCCTCCTACTTGCCGGCACTCCTGTAGGACCAAAGCGCTCTAGGCTACTCCGACTCCCACCAAGTGTGGTTGGTAAACTAACTCCCGTCCCAGTATTTCTCACACACATAGCAGTTTTATCAGCGGTAGCTCTTGTCAGTGCTGGATCAGTGGTGGGATCGGCGTCTTCGTCTCCGGAATAACTTCTCCGGGGGTCTGGGAGTCTGTCTCCCATCTCTACCATCCATTCCATCTCCTCCAGTTCTTGCCGTCTCCGCTTCTCCTCCGGATTTAGAACGTGGGTGTCACTGATCCTCTTTTTCGCCTTCTTTCTCCTACCAGGTTTAGTGCCCGTAATAATCTTTCCCAGCTTTTTTCTTTTACTGTGCTTTTTCTTTGCCTTTTGATCGATATCACTATCAATTTCTACCCCGGACATTTCGTCATCGCAGGTACCCTCGCTCTCACCACTGTGGCTACTGTCCTCTTGAGATGTGTATGCGCTGTGGTATCCCACGTCATTTTCTAGCTGTATACCAGGCTGTAGAGGCCCTCGCTCCGTAAAACCGGGTTTCGACCGCTTCTTCGAGCTATCACCTGTATCCCTTCTTGTAATATCATCTCCGCTTTCTATATCACCCGGATCACGATTGCTCCTCTTTCTGACTTGAGAGGGGCTTCTTGCTCTTCTCGCCTCCCTATCAATCAACCCCTTCAAGCTCAAATGGCTTTCTCTTTGTCCTTCCTGCTTATTTTCTTCGACTTTACCTCCTGCCCGCTGTGTCTGGCTCATGCGAAGCCTCTCCGACTCCTCCATCCAATAAAAGTCTGCCAGCAGCTCTTGAGGACTAATAACCCAGTCCATCCGCGCCCTTTTCTTTTCTTCCACTCTGCCGCTAGGGTGTGGCGGAGGAGGAAGCCTCGGGAGACCGATTTTACCACCTTCCAGGTGCTCATGGACGGCCACTGCGAGGTCCTCGATCCACTGCTCGACGGCACCCGGGTCATCCCATGACGACAGCTCCAGCTTGATTCTCTCACGGTTTCTAAGTCTTTTATTTCTAATCGTCATCAACGGGTTATAGATTCTCTCACGGGAATACGGTCCGGCGGTATCCCCTTTGCTCGGTGCACCATGAGCGAAGCTGCCCGAAAGTAGAAGGTCTTGCGTTGGATATACTGCGAGAAGCCTCTTATATAGTGATGAAAGCTCTAACTGCTGTTTTGCTTTGAGAGCTCTCTGAAGTGTAGCTTCGGTGGGTTGGTATTGCTCTCTGAATTCTCTCAGCTGCTGTCGATGTTGAGCCAGGGCACTACGCTTTGACTGCAATTGTTGATATGGAGCTACAGGCGGTGGTAAGGGTAGAGGTGAAACTGGTGAGAAGTTTTGCTTGCCAGTAGCGCCACCTGCCGGTGGCGGGGGAGATGCTATCGAAAGATTTAGTGGAGGCAATTGACGCCCAAGGACGCTAAGCGTACCAGCAGAAATGGATCGCCCACTAGTATTGGCACCAACAAGGAAGCCTGCAGGTGAAGCTCCGCGAACTCCTTCTCCAACATTCGCGAAATCCACATGGCCACCTACTCGAGGCGTTGGTCCTGGCTCCCGCCCGTTCCAAATGTTGTCACTGGTCTCTCTCTCATCTAGGATGTTGGGCAAACGTCTACTGCTAGATACGCTCCGTAAATTTGCGCCCCTTCGCCTCGTTTCGCTAAGCCCTAGAGCGAGGGAGATAATTCTTGCTGGACCGGTTTCGGAACTGTGCGCTGGGAATTCCAACAAATCTACCGTGTCCCGTTCCTCTGAATCCCGTTCGCCCTGGGGCCGTAAATGAGCGGTGTTTGGTTCTGGGTAATTGCTGATTTGCCCCGAGCGCCCCCCCTCGCCGGCATTCCCCTCCCGATAACCACGTTCGTGCTCGGGATTTGCTGAATACCTTCCACCTTCCAAACTTCCGATACCGCTGCCGTCAAGCAAAAACCCTCCAGACCTCCTAGACATCTGCGTTTTACGGCCCCATGAGGAGGGAGTTGAGCGGGAACCGGTAGGCGAGGGGGCGATGTGCGGAGATGAGGATATGGAGCCGGTGAGTGTTGAAGATGAGAAACGGTGACGTGCTTGTGAGGAAGATGAAGCTAAAGTAGAGGCATCCGTCAGGGGAAGAGATGGTACCCGTCTTGCACTACGATTTTGTGTGGACATCTCTGGAGCTACCGTATTTGATTCGAAGTAAGTAAACGATGATCCGGACAGGCGTTGGTCCACCGGGCACGGTGGGTGGGGTGCACAAAGAAATGAGCTTACCTTAACCCTTAGAAAAGAATGAGAAACGAGACCAATTACTTTGGGGCGCAAGCAGGCCAATTTAGGTGATGTGTAGAAGGTTAAACGTCCGGACTCTGCATGGCGTTGGTCGGTAGAGTTTACCGGTTGGTTGAGTTGTAACTTCATGGTGTTGAGGATCAAGGGTTGACAGCTACAGGCTTGGCAAAGGTGTGGCTGTGCATCACCTGGTATCATAAGACAAGGTTATCCTTACTTACTACAGTACACAATACAATAGTATTATGTAAATCAATGGCGCCGGTAACTTACAGTATCATCACGACGAACAAAACTTTTCGGCGGACAACACTATAAATCATGCCATTATTTCACTTTCTCATTATGTACTCATATACAATTTTCTTAATTCATGCAAAGAACACATTTATAGAGCGGGTTCTATCCCGGATTCAATAAAAACTTAATCTTAGCCAGGGGGACATCGCCGAACAGGCATACGGCCGAACAAGGCATTGCGTCTAAATTAAGAGACAAGCCAACTTCAATCCCTCTTGTCCCGCAGCACATCTGGAAAGCGCTACCGGCACCCACCCACCCCGTAGCACTGGTGAGGTTGTCATAGCTTTTAAAGTTGAGGCAACATTTGGGTGGGCTCGGAGTGGGGGGGGTTGGTATGATACTGCTGATCATATACTTCGGTGTCGGTGTCGCCAGTAACACGGATTTTGCAGTCGGTTTCTCTATACGAGACACAATTAGTAGGTTATTCCAACTGAGTGGGGGTAGAAAGGTGTGAGGTACAAGTCACCAAGATGTTTACAATGTCAGCGCGAAAGATTGACTTTGCTTCTCTTTGGCTACCGTACGACACACAAACCGCCTGGATTTCTTTCAGTATGTGATAGTTTACCATTAAAACATACAACGCCTCTCTCTCCCCAAAGCACATTCAGTTGCTCGCAGTAAATGCCTACGGTCTATCACTTTCTCCCCAAACTTTCACCTCAATTATAGTCTTGTATAATGGTCATTTGAGAGCAAATACCACGCCCCTGGTTAGCCAGAACTTGATTATAACTATACCCAAGTACTTGTACTTTCAAAATTTAATACACTTCTATAGTATTACGATTACAATATCGTAACCCTTTCCCAAAGGAAGGAGCTTCTGAGCCTCGCCTATACCGGTATTGGCATCTATCGGTGCTTCAGTGAAAACTAAAGCTTTCCGAATGTGTTACGAGCGGTTTCTTATCGCAAAATACTCGTACCGCCCATCTAGTTAACAACCGCCAGTCTGTGGATTCTGTCTTTGTTGCCTGTAGATGCAGATCTCAAATTCAGTGGCATACTGATTCATGCTGATATCGGATTGGCACTGGCGATTACTCTCGAGATGGGCTCCTAGAAGACATAGGGTACCTGCTTGGCAAAGGAATAAATGTTGCTCTGGTTTGTAAGAGAATCATTTTCTTCCGCCCCCGTCCTGCACCACAGTCAAAGCTAATATAAATCTAAACCACCAGAGGACAACAGGTAGCTCTGCCCCACTACCCCCCTCCGATACCATCTTACTAACCTCTATATCGGAGACTGCGCCTGTAACTCTAATCGCCCCCTTCTCTCACGCTTCTCCCCACTTCTACTATCAAGCTGCCGCCAGGGATCGGCAGCGAAACAGCGAGCCTAGCAGCAACCAGCTCTCACACACACTTGCAAATTATTATGGACCAATCATAGCCCTTGAGGACGGGGATTATGTAAGGGGGATTGTGCTCTGATTGGACAGTTTTAGGGCGTGTGTACTACTACAAATTACGTGTTATAATAAATAAAGCTTGTGCAAAACTACCCCTAAGTCCTGAGCACCATAGGTTGTAATCAGGCCATTGGACACGTAGTATTGGAAACAGTGCAGCTCTCTCCTCCTCAGTAAACATTCCTAATCGTGTTGTATTGAGATATAGCGTGGTCAGCTCATTGTCTGAAAGCGCTTCCAATGTAAACGACTTGGCATAGCCTATCAGGCCCACGGAGAACCTCCCGAGTCCACTGATTTTCACAAAACGGTAGACTATTTATGTCCACATGTATAAGGCCGCAATATAATGGACGCAGTCGAGAATGAATCACTTTCAGAAATTTCATAATACCATGTGGACTGCGATGCTCGCAACTCACAACGACTCGGGTGATAAGTAATTAATCCGTGAAAGGAAGGTTTAGGAGAGCGTGCACATCTAGACCACTAATAGGGAGACCCTGCTGGTCCTCCGGGAGTAGTACAGGTAGGTGTCGGTCCACCACCGGAACCACCCCCAGAACCACCCCCAGAGCCACCTCCGGAACCACCACCGGAACCACCTCCAGAACCACCTCCAGAACCACCACCGGAACCGCCTCCAGAACCACCTCCGGAACCACCTCCAGAACCACCTCCAGAACCACCCCCAGAGCCACCTCCAGAACCACCTCCGGAACCACCTCCAGAACCACCACATCCCGACTCCTGAAGTCTAGAAATCGGACCGTCAGTCACAAACCCCGATACAAACCACTATGCCCCTTGGGGGGAATAGCAAAAAAGAGGAAGAACTCACTCATCAATCTCAATATCATCAATAACATATGGCAGCCCAATTTCGAGGCTAATCCTAACATACACAAGCCAAACCTCAAAGGCAATCAAATCGGTATACCCAAGTTGGTCCAAAGAGTGCACCCAAGTCCTATAATCTGTCCTATTAGGGGAAAACTCCGGCCATGTGAGCCTGTGATTCAACACATCAGTTTCGCTTCCATCTTTCCTATAACCCTTCACTTTGACGAGGCAGCCAAAGCGCGGGTCACAGGTGGTTTGCTGATCGACGCCCCAGATTCGGAAGCTCTTGAGGTTGAATACCATTTGCCCAGGGTCGTAGGGGACGGAGCCAAGGCGGGGTCGGACCTGCACGTAGGTGGTTTGATTGTCGACGATTGCAGGGTTGCTGCCGCCGTAGGTGTAGAGGCCTTTGGTACTTGGGCCGACGGTAGCGTTGCCGATCGGGCTGCCGCACTGGGATTTGTTAGTAGTCACCCCGAGACAAGAGGACGGGGTTACTTGCGCCTGAGCCGAGGGAGCCCGAGGTGTTCGGAAAAGCAGAGCAGTTGAGCACGCTCCATTTATGGGCGTTCGGGATTAGGATCGGTAGCTTGGTAACACCACTTGTGCCATTCGTGGTCCCCTTGTATAAGACGCCAGGGCCGTGGGCGCTGGAGAAGTTTTTGAAGGTCCAAGGGGGACAATCGCCTTTCGGGCATCTTCCGACCTCTTCCCACTGATAATTGGTTAGTGTTGGGGCACTTTTTGATGGGGTTTGAGTGCCTACGGTAAACGTTGCTGGAAC
This sequence comes from Tuber umbilicatum, assembly GCA_003313605.1. Classification (NCBI taxonomy): domain Eukaryota; kingdom Fungi; phylum Ascomycota; class Pezizomycetes; order Pezizales; family Tuberaceae; genus Tuber; species Tuber umbilicatum. The sequence goes on along the minus strand of QLOI01000360.1, from coordinate 178,770 downwards.
TTTCGTCACCGTTGGCGTGCAGGTCCTGTACAGGGTAAGTTAGCATCCAGAGGTAGTATTTATTCATGAGAACTTGCTCTGCGAGCGCACTGGCTCCAAGACCCAGAGCGACGAGCGCAGTAAGAATTTTCATTATTGAAAATATGGCGACAGACAAGAGTGGGTGAAATCGAGAATAGAGCGGCCGGTGAGGAATAGGAGACCAGTAACTTCCCACGCGTTATATATCCAACCTACCGGCAGCCTTACCCAAAGCCTTCCAACACGAGACATTTCGTCTCATGAGCTCGAGCGGATGCCAGAACCGTGTGATACTAGATGGTATCTTGCGGCCTGCGGCATCATACAAGACCCCAACCCCCGGAACCGCAATCGTGACCCAAGAGCACAAAAGCAAAGTTCATCCAAGTCAATAGAAAGAAAATCGGAGCATAAAACGTCTACGGTATATCCACGATTCCAGTCGGACAGCTGGTCGGCTCACAATCCCTCGTGCTCCGTAACACACGGAAACTGCAGATTCTCGTCTATTTTACACCAGTATGGCGCCCTACCCCTTTCCTAGCGGCCTAATCGGTAACTAGAAAAACCCGCTATACCATATTACGGGTTTCTTCAATTATCAATTGCGGAGAAGTGAAATGGATCCAACTTGCTGGCGAGTACCAGTGTTTCGCTTTAGCCCGTCGTGCTCTGCGCCCGATAGATCTTGTTTGCAAGAATAATGAGATCTGGAAAGTATCCCTCCTTAATTAGTAATAAATTATTAGAATTTCAAACTGGGACCTTACCCACCAATCTCTTGGGCGCGGTGACAGACTAAGGGATATCGTAGCCCCGAAATTCGAGTCCGTAGAACGTAACAACGTAACATGGGGACTAGAGATTTTCTAGTTCAGTGGTGGCTGAGGGGGCACAATGGTGAGAAAAGTTGGTCGAGCATGGTCACGCGAAATGTTGCACTCGAGCAAACGTTGGGATGAGGGCACGGGCCATGTATAGGCCCATTCCGGACGAGCGTGGCTGGAAAACTATCCGTGGGGAGCCGTGAAAAGTGTATTATTAGAAGGTGGATAGTGAAAATTCGTTTGGGGGCAAAGCTCGCCATTTTTCGGGATATATGTCTGGTGTGACATGCAGTGACATGTTCGACGAGCCGTTGTAAATCAACCAACTCCGAGTGCTCTGATTAGTAAATCAGCAAGGATTTAGTCAACGAGTAGGGGATTCATGGCTGGTGATAAGCTCTTCTAAGTCTAATAACCACATCTACTCGTACTTGAACGATGCTTATAGTGGGCGGGGCGACCGGGGGGTATCGATACGAGTTCGATTAGGCGGGAGAGTGTGATACATGAGCCCATTTTGTGTGTTTTGTTCTAATACCTTGGGGATTTTCGGTTTCCACGGCACCAAAACTTTGAGTGTTCTTATTTTGTGTCCTGAGTGGGGTTTTTCTTACGCCCAAAATGAGCAGGTGGAGAATACTCGTAACGGCACAAACCTTGTCCTCATAGCTGGGATGGCAGCCTCCGACCCCACCAGTCGCCGTAGGGTCTTCTAGGCCGTTTCTATCCAACCTGGCTCACAGAGTTTTTATGTCTTAAACTTCACGTGGCTAGAATTCCTTTAGGGGGAGAGGGGGAGATTGTGCACAGCCCAATAAAGATTTCTCTGTGTGATAGACAACGCTAGGCTGTCTGCTCTCCCAAAAGAGAACTATATCAAATATTTCCCAAAGGTGTTGCTTCCAGTTTGTCACACAAATGCCTGCCCACACAGAATTGAAATCAAAACTATTTACAATACACCATCAGTTCTATATGAATAGAGGGGCACTCTAATGAATTTCTTCCGTTCAAAAACCTCGGCTGTGCAACGATTGTTTTATTGTATGTGGAGTGTTCAATAATTTCCAAGTCGTTTCTTGTTGCGCAAGAGACCCCAAAGGTGGCAGGATGCTCCTAGCTGGGTGGTAGATTGTCGGTACAGTGTACAACCCTTTTTGAATATGCTCTCACACACTGTTGAACGTCCTTAACAGGTTTTCTTTATTTCCTCTGAGGTATCGTATTGAGGCTCTACCCGGGTCCTTTCCCTCTTCAGCACTCGGTGGTAGCGCGCCGTTGACTTAGAACCTAATAGAGATATCATTGCACTCGAGAGAGATACTTGGGCTAGTATGCAACCCTCGGTTACATGCTCCGTGACCGCTACAACCCCAGTGTTTGAAATAACTACACCACACCATTCCACGATAACGAGTTTGGACCAGTTAAAAACTGCCACCACAGCATTCGACGTCCGCTATATAGGATGCATACTGTTGAGAGTCTTTCGAGGGAGGTTTCTTCCCTTAAAGAGCAGCTAATTTCTTTATCGCGTCAGTTGGAGGAGGGAGAGAAGGAGTTGAGAGTGAAGGAGGAACAATTGCAGACTTTTGTTCGCACGAGCACGCCGTTTACACCCAGGAAGAATTTTACGCTGGTTGAACTACGACCATCTACACCAGTTTCGACTCCGTCGGGCAAGAGAGGCCGTGACACATGGGTGGAACAGGAGGTGGGTGGGGGAAGTAAGAGGAGGACGAGTGTGGGAAGGGGGATACCGTTTGATCCTGAAGGGGTGCGGAATAGGGGTGTGGTAGTGGGATTAAAAATTGGTAATGTGTTGTGGGATGTGGGGATTGGTGGGGTGGAGGCCGCTTTGGAGGAAGGGGGTTTTGTGGTTTGTGAGGGTGCGCGTTGGTTGGTGGGTGGAGAGGAGTTGGATAAGAGAAAGAAGCTTGGCAAGACGTCATCTACGGTGGTGGCGTTTGTCCGGGGATTGGAGGAGGCGAGGGGGCTGAAGAAACGTGGCTTGTGGCTGAGTAGCCGGTGGCACTCGGTGGGGCGTTTTGAGGTGGTGCAGCCTTCGAGGAAGAAGAGTGGTTGGGTTTGGGTGAGGGAAGTGTTGGAGAATATGGTTAAGTTGAAGCGGCCGGGGGAGAAGGTGTTGAAGGAGAAGTTGGAGGACTATATGGAGGGGGTAAAGAGGGTGATGGAGAAGGTGGACGGGGAGGCTAGGAGGAGGGAAGTGTGCAGGGCTGAGCATTGGGCGAGGCATGAGGGATTAAAGTGGACAACGGATGATGAGAGGAGGGAGGAGGAGGAGAGTGATGAGGATGAGGATTTGAAGAAGTTGTTTGGAGGGGTAAATTTTGGTTCTTCCGGTGGTTTGCTTTCTGGTTTTGGCGGTGGGGCTAAGAAGGTTGTGTCCGGGCAGGAGGGGGGACCCACTGCAAGTTCCTCAGCTCGCGGCGGGATGCACAGAGAGGTTGGAAAGGAAAGGGAGAAGAAGTAGTTTTGTTCGAGTTGTGACAGTTCAGCTTGGTCTGTCAAGGGTATAAAGCCCGGTTGCAGGTTTTGTAATGGGGCAAGCAGGATGGTGGAGGAGAAGAATTGGATAGGCCCAAGGGATTGAATTTAAAGTACTGGCAGTTAGGGCGTAAGTCCAGAGGTTGGAATCCTGAGGGTGAGGGGGGCAGCGTGCCCATGATTACGGGCAGATTTGTTATTAGCGATTAGAAAGCCTGATAGTATTGCAGGTAGATAGTGATAGATCTAGTAGCAATTGAAAAGTTATAAAAAAAATAAAATAAAAAAAAACCCTGGGTTACATCAATGAGCAAATATGGTCTAAGATTTCCGAAAGCCTTTAGGGCTGAACTATAGTGATGGAATGGAAACTCTATGGAGAGTTTGATTTAGGCCTCAGGAGATAAGTAGTGAGATTTTTACACCACTATGAAATAGATGGTTCGGGAGCAAGGTACGACTCAAATAAACAGATGGGAGCATATTCAAGTTTTATGGTACGGAGATGGTCGGAATCACCGGTGTCGATATCTTTCGAACATGGAAGCTTGGGAAAAAAGTCTTCTGATATCCCCGCAGCAAAAAAGCGGGGAACTAATATACCAGCCTAGACCTCGCAGCCAGTCTCTCCGGGTAATAGGCGCGGCGTCCTTTACCGTGCCGGTGCTTTATAGTATCCTAATATCTTACTCACATAGCTTCAACCACATATCACTCGAACATATCACCAAAGTACTATTAATCCCAAAAACACGACCGAGGTTTTCTCTTTAAATAAGAATTTGCTCTTTTGTGCGTCCTGGAGAGAATATCTAGGAATCTTCTTCATGTTACAAAAAACAAGTCATAACTATTGTACCGGAACCCAAAACACTCGAAAAAGAAACACCAAACGTCCAACCGAGAAGAATAAAGACACCTCAAACACCGCGGGATATTTATAAGCGTGGTTACCAGCACGATCCGTGGTCCTAGTCGGTAGAACCGGAAGTCTGGTCGTCCCATGCTCTATCCCCAAGAGCGTGGGCACATTAGTACCGTACTAGAAGCCGGAATAACAATAGCGATAGTTATTATTACCCACCACCTTCACAGCAACTGTCGTGTTACATCGTATTCACGCGCCGTCCATATATCAGTGGCTTTCACGGTCTTAGCTTTCGATATATTGAACGCAGTCGGTGTAGGGTGAACTTAGCCCTCCCCATAGTACCCGATTTCACTTACCACTGAGGTTCGAGTTAGGTAACTCAACAGGACAATCCCCGTCATCAGGCCCAACCCAGCCTCATGGGTGTCGATATTTTAGTTCTACGGGAGGTAGCCCCGGGAGGTCAGATCGGCTTTTGGTAGTGTAATTATCTTAGTGACCTCGACGAGAGCGTGGTTTATGTATATTTCCGGTTCACAGTTGCGCCACGCCCTCTCGTGAGAACTTGGGTGGTTACGCTTTTCGGGGTCGCTATCACCACCGATCGCTGCCCTCATATCCTCTTGCTGTTTGACTGTTACTCCAGTGCCCCAATTCGTGAAGGTCCCTCGGAACAGGGGATCCAGAGTCCACCGGGGGTATTTAAACTCAAGTGGCTGAGGCACATTACCCTTCCCGTACATGGTTTCTAGAACTCCTATAAACTCGGCTAGTGCTTCAGCGTCTGTTTGGAGTTCTGCTCTGTAGGCGTGCTCAGAGGTCAAGATCGCGAAGAGGACCTTGCTCCTATGATGGTATCAGCTATAATACATATTTATAGCCATTTCGGGGCAAAAGAAACCCTTACCCTGGATAGAAACCCTCGGCATCCAGTGATTGCCAAACAGTATAATATCCTCTGTCATCAGAATCTGCGTATACAGAGAGCTCGGTGTCGTTCCAAAATTTAGTAGGGAATCTCGCAAAGATTTTGGTGTAAGTGGCCATGTGGAACTAAGCGTACGCTTCGCGCTTCCAGTCAGGCAGAGGAGGGATAAACTTGACGTCGTCGTGTTGGAGAACCCCGAGGCTAAATACCGATGAGCACAATAATAACTGTGAGAAATATTTTGAGGAGTCCTTACGAGAATGTACATAGAGCATATTCTGCGTGAATCGTATACCCACCCTTGGTAGTGACTGTAACCCCCGTAGATGTGTATGCGATGGTCTCTATAACTTGACCAAGCATAATCTTTGACTGGTAGCTAGGTATCTCCTCGGCCTGCTTGGCAATGACCGTTTTGTAGCCTCGGGGATCAATGACTAAATTATTATCGCTACTGCCAGACTCGATGAAAGATTCATTATAGCTGTTGACACATTCAATGAAGCTAGAATAAATCGGTGGTTTTGCCTGTTCCCAATCATGAGAGAAATATTCCGCAGCTCTTTCCTCCGGTGTCGTCGGATTCCAACCGTTAACTCGCAATCCAGCCTTCATGCTCAGGTCAGGCAAGCCCAAAGCCTCCCTTCGCCCAGCATCAGCAGAAGCAAGGGGGAATATCTCCTCTTCGTACTTATTCATGGCAGCCCGCAATGGACCATCTTCTTCCCATCCACTCTCCGTATAGTAATCAATGTTGCTCCAATTAGAGCGCCTGTTTTTGACCTCGTACTTCTGCGCCAATTCCCAGATGGGGTTTCCCCCCAGACCTTGAATCCAGTTTGCTCCGAACTCAATACTCGTGTTCCCGATCATTGTGTTCTGGACACGTCCGCCGAGTTCTCCACGGGCTTCAACAATGAGAAAATCGGTGATATTGAGGTCCTGGACCAGTGTACGGGCAGCTGTTACTCCAGCCATCCCGCCACCTAGGATGAGGACCTTGGTGTGTATAACTTTTGAATCTTCAGCAGAGCAGATACCCACATAGCCAAGGAAAGCTAGCGCTAGGAGAAGGTATGGATGAACCATCGTTGATTCAGTTGCCTTGGGGGATGGTTTATCTTTGGGTTAAGTTCGATATATATGTATACGAATCTTCTCCTTCAAGACGAGGATGAGCTATCGGCACAAAAACCGGCTTCCGAGCACAGCGTTGGGAAGAAAAACCTTAGTCGGGATTGATCGTCGTATCGGGGAGGACGGGACTTCAGTAGTAGTATTGTTGGATAGTTGGGACAAACGTCTCGTTATAAGACTATCCAGCTCATAATTAGAGACTTAAGTTACGATAATACCACCTAATCTCCTATATATACTGCCCTTGAAGGAAAAGAGTGCGTCTGGATCATTAGAAAAGGTTTCCCTACCCGGCGCGCGTGAATCACCTTCCGACTTCCTGCTTGGTGAGAGCGGACCCCCGTCGCTGGCCAGAAACGAGGCAACCCTGGAAGGGCGAATTAAAAGGCAAGCAAGAAAGAATGGAGAAATTACACGCAAAGCGCCCGAATGGGAAGGACACTTGCAGTGAGCGAGCGTCGGCCCTTGAGGTCCCGAGGTTGCCTTGCTAGTCATAATGTACAGCTCGGGGACCGAATATAATTTTATTCAAAGGAACTACATAGCGGATACCCCTCCAGTAGTTCGTGAATACACTGGCTTCTCGGGGCTTTAGAATTGCCACAGCTTCTTCTCGTGCTCTACTAATGCCTCGTTCTGGTCTTTAGAGAAGTCCCTGTTGACCATCGGGAATTGTGACGGACGCTCACGGGTGTTTTCTAGAGCCATTACACTTTTCAAGCAAGCAAATTTTGTGCGACCGAATAGTAAGAGAAAGGCCCTGCGAGAGACAATATTCTCAACAACGGCATAGGTACCGCCTCACTTCAGCCCATACCGTAAGCATCCGGCAATTTTATTTGCTTGTGAAAGATAATAACTATCAACCCTCTAGGGACACAAGTGTCTTAGCGATGTTGCATATGGCTCCGTACTGAAGATTGAGGGCTCAAATATTAGTTACAATGGGAGCTGAATACAGGTGATGTGTTATTGTATCATACAGGTGTGCTATTTGATTACCGGTAGTCGCGCAAGAGTCGCCTCCGCTGCCGGTAGTGGTATTTATAGTTGTGCAGATTGGTTAAGTGAGCGCATCAAGCTCTTCTTAGCATATAAGTTTCTCGAGCATGGCGCCGCGGTACCGGTGACCGAACATACTTTAATGCAAATGTTGTTTATGTAGGTTCATAGGGTCGTTCTGAAACTAGGTTGAATCATTTCCTCTCCTGCCATGTTTCTTATTGCCAAGCGATCGCCGTATCTCGGTTGATTACCTTCGGTAGGATTGGTTTCTCGCCACTGAGGTCTACTCGAGTACAGTAAACAGAGTAAGTTACAGTAAGGATGCGACCGCAAGACACTGTTGGGGATATGAGAGTGTCTTGGGGGACATTAACTTGACAAGGGGCTTATGGTCAAGGATAATTTGGATAGCCGTGGGGGGTCACTTGATAAGTGGATTTGCGGTGTCGGTGGCGGGCGAAACAGCCTTGTTGTCCCACCGAGCCGGTTTAGATGCCCACCCCACCCCCTCCCCAACTATGGTGGTCTCGGATCCTAGGTTCAACCCGGAACTAGAACCCCAGGCAAGAGGGTATCAAGCCAAGGCCTCCTATTCCAGAGGGCGCCCAGTAAGAAAACCTTCAATGCACCGCTGGGACGAAACAGACTCAAAGCTATTGAGTAAGGTACTGTACTTGTGTGCGGTATGGTCTTCTGCACTAGCAGTTGGGCCGAATTGGCAGTAGCGCTGGCCCTTCGAACCCAGCTGCAAGATCGGGACCTCACTCAAGTGAGATATCCCAGGCATCGCAAATCTCTTGGTAGATTCGGTAGCTTTAAAGCTCGCTCCAGCGTACTCGAGTACAAGTATCCGGTCTGAAGTGCGGGTACCGGAACACTGGGATCAGAACCCCGACGGCTGACCGTCAGTGCGCATCTAAGGCCCAATACTAAATCCAGAATCCCAGACTCAAATATGGCACAGCACGGTACTTTATACCGGATACTTGCACCGTATCAGTAACCACCTTCAGGCTATTCCCAGTTGCTGATGCAGGGAGAGGATATATCTTCCTAGCCGTCGATTCTGGATGCCGGAATTTAGCTAAGGTGAGGCAAAGTCTTTTCTCTCCTGTTCTGTACTCGAGCACTGTGCTGTATGCATAAGTGCAAATTCATTAGTGCACAATCAGCCATTTTTTTATCTCGATAGGGCTCTCAATGGATTGACTGGATATTTTAAGGGTACAGGAAGTACTAGTACTAGTGCAAGTGCCAGGTGAGACGACGGACGTTATATTGTTGGTAAACTATCCTGTCTTGTACGAAAGCATATCGCTTGGCGCCTGTAAGGCACGAATGCCGTAGAATCTCGAATAGTTGAACCGCGTGCTGGGTATGATGGTCCAAAATTTCTCTCCAGAGCGGGGAAAAACATAGCAAAAGGTGACCCTCTGAAAGACGAAAAAATCCTAGACCTTCCTCTTACCAGAGGAGGAGGCAGCTCGAACGACACGGCACTTGGGCCCGCAAGAACTGATAGCCGACAGTCCGCGCCCCCGCAATCAATTGACCTGGGAAAGGTATCATCGCCGTGGTGCATGGTCTTTGAGGGCCAATATATAAAAATATAAAACGGTTGCACTCAACGAGATTGCACCCACCGCGAGATTCTTTCCTTTAGAGGCAACTTTCTCGACTTGATTCCTTGATTATTGATTTGTTAGTAAGGGATCCCGCTGTCGGTGCAATCTCGTTGTGGGTGCAACCCCTTTAACTGCTTGGGTAAGCTTTGTGAAGCTTTGTCCCTGATAATGCTTGGACTCAAAAACAAACGGGTCACCAGGGGCTTGTCCTCTATCGTATCGTACAAGTACAAATAAAAACTCGAATAGAAAAGAATTGCAACGACGACAAAGGTTGCGCCAAATCCCCTTAGATTGGGTACGACAAATTTATTACCTTGTTGGGTGCAGAGCGCTGCGCGTACTCTACTCGAGTACTCAAGCTAAGATATGACTTGATGCATTACCGGTAGCCTGGGTTGGGTCGATTTGGTAACTCTTATACATACAAGAGTAACAATACTTTGAAATGCCCTATCGTGGTAAGTAGGAATTGTGATACCCATATGATACTTTAAACTCATCTGTGGCCCTTTAGACAATCATAGGTAAACTCTTTTTTGCAGGGGCTATTGAGCTTGGGGGCTGTGGTTGTTGAGCTAATTAGGAGAGTTTGAATTCAGTTATTTAGGGTTGGTCGGGGTTGATTTGCACTTTCTAGCGCGGGCTCGAGGCGCGGGGTGGGATGAGGCTCTGGAGTCTTGGTGAGAAGTTACCACACATTGGAACGAAAGGTCGCGTCAACAATTCCTCTTTTGTGTCTCAACTCTCGTCTCCCCGCTTGAAAAGCGACAATGTCCCGTTCTAGAGCACGCTCGATTTTCGGTCCCTCCAGCCCGGATTTCGATGGCGACGATGAAGACGAAGAAACGAATGAACAGCGAAGCCAGACTGGGAGTCAAAGCCCAAATCAGCAACTAGCGCGAGAGAACGCCCATTCCCTAGAGCCTGTCGCTTATGCATCGGAGGAAGAAGACGAGGATTCGGATGGCGATAGTGTTCGTCGTTGGGGTGATAAGGGAGAAACCTCAACCTCAGTCAAACCGTATCAAGCGCTTTTAGCCAGTCTCGAACAAGAACACCACCTCTCTCTTTCACAGCATCTCTACTCCGCCCGTCTGATAAATCGTCGACACCGTTCGGCATCTGCGGATTACAAACAACCTAATAAACGTCGAAGACTCGCCGAGGGGTCGGGCCCCGGAGAAGGGCAGCTTGCAGGCCCACTCATCACCCCTCATTGGACCGCCTGGCCCCTTCCTCCCGAGACTGTTCCCCGGGAAGATGACCACACATATGCGCCGATAGGCTTCTTAAAGTCTGGGCCTGGGAGGAAGTGTCACCATGACGACAAAGCCACTTATGCTGAGAAAGATAGGAAGGAGCCAGAGCCATCACAAATGCTTGAAAGCACTCTCATGGCGGCGTTCATTAGAATCTCGAAGGAGAGGATAGGGAATAGGAAAAAAGAGGGACTAGAGCCATCGGTCGACGACGAGCTCTCGGAGAGCATGCTTAGGCCAGTCGTTAGAAATATTATTTCTAAACTTGATGGGCTGTTGACGGGCCTTTATTTTGAGCGAGAGCCTTATGTCAGGAGTATGGTTAAAACGCTATCTACCGAGGTTGCGAATGTGTCTGATTCGGATGGACGGCCAACTCCCGATTCCAAGAATGAGAGGAAGGTTAAGAGGAACGACTCACCGGACATTTTGGAGAGGGAAGAAAGTGCCGAACACAAGAGCGAAAAGCGAGTGTATGGCGAGAATTCAGAGGCGCCCCGCCGCCGCCGCCGCCGCCAGCCTTCCCACAGCTCGCTTGCCACCTCGAAATTCAACGCCGAAAAGCGCATGTTAACGGTAAAAAATCGGGATTGGAGTCAAGCCCTCGGTATTGCTGCCTTTACTGGCTTCGCACCAACTAGCCTAGATAGAGCCACAAAACGTTGCGAGTCACTCTTCGAAGAGACAATGTCCTGGCGACGGTTACGGGAATATGATCCCATCGGTGTCCATGCTGGTGAAGTCTGGACCGGCGGAAGGACACCAAAAGAGCAAGGCGCTGGAAGCTTTAACCCTAATAGGCCCTTCATCACCCGAGATGGGTTTATGCAGGAGCTTGTAGATGTGGGTAGAAGGAAGGGGCGGAAGAACAGGTCTATTGGGAGATGATAGGAGCGGGTCGGTAGATGACGAGGGGCTCGGGTGAGCTGCAAGATTCCGGCGGCCTTTTGTGTTTAGTTTGCTACAATACTTTTTCTACATGATGGAATGCTATGGTGGAGTTAGATACGGGCTGCTGCTTGCGGGGTTGTCTTATGGTTATAGAATGGTGCATAGTTTCTTGCACCCGCTTTTATTATTTGACACCGGGGTTTAACCTTCAATGACCACTATCGAGTGACTGCTAGTGATTCTCCCATGGCATGTTTGCCATTGCCAGACTGTGATAAGTGTGGAATGAGGTAAAAGGGGTAGGCTAGCGCACTTCACATCTAGGAGCTAGCCTAATTCAACCGCCCCTAAATCACTGACGCACCATTAGTCTATGTGGCTCGTCCAGAAAATACCGGTGCGGTACGGCACTGGGCGTCCGAGATCAACCATCTCCAGGGGGGAAGTCAAAAAAGCTTTTTGGAGAAATAAACTCCATAGAGCTAATCCGAATTAGCTCCCTCTCAACTCTACTCGTATTGACTCTTTATTGAGTGAGCATAGCTAAGAACGGCAAGATGGGGATTTTCGGGCGGGAAACGCGTACGAATATATACAGAGGCTCTGATTTTCGTATATAGTGCTGGGCAAACTGAGAGGGATAAGAGCGGCAGTTTTAGGTGTCCGGCGCTATAGCTATTGCCGGCAGCCTGAACGAGGTAGATGGCTCGGGAGAGGACCACGTGTGTACACTACTAGCGTAGTATTTGCCATACAAAAGTGATGAAAGTCCCCCCTTTCAAGCGAATAGGCAAAGGGAAGGGCCATAAAGAGAGCGCTACCAGGCAATAATTCTCACGTCTCGTATCCTCAATAAACTCTTGCTCTCCTCTTTCCGTTGCAACTTGATTATTCGTGAGATTGCCACTCATTGCGTGAAAATATTTTTGCCAGATGCCTATATCTCCACCACCTCAGCGAACATTGTTTCAAACTTTGCCAGATCTTTCCATTATTTGGCAGGCTGGGACTACGTAGGCGCAGAAAACTGGAATTGGGTCTGGAATATGGCTAAGCAGGATGTCGTGTTTGGAAACTGTTCCGTCCATTGATGTCATCCACTCTGGGATGACGCAGCCGATCATGTTGAATCACTCGGAATACATGGTCTCCCAGGATATAACTTTTCAGGTTCTTCAATCCATCTGGCAGTCCATCTTGAGTGGCGCGATGGCTAATGCTTTCTTTGCGGCCTTGTTGTATGATACCTGTTCGGGCGGGGGGGGTTTGTATGCGGATGGTGCATTGCCGTCGGCCTCGGTTGCTTCAAGTGTCTCATTCTACCTGCAGCGGATAAAATTGGTAAAAGTTGTACTATGTGTTTCCGGGGCTTGGCCATCTCCCAAAGCTTCTTTGAAGCCTGCTATTGTTAGAGGCTGTGGAAGGATAAAAGGGCATTTCGACCGGTCTTTTATTCGTTATCATGGGAATGAGGAAGACTGGGGACCTGCGTTGAGTTCTAGAGATAGGTGTGGCGATAGACAAAAAACCAACGAAGGCGGGATTTCAGGCGATTCCAGTTTCGCAGCGTACACTATCCTCTGTTGCTGGTTGATTTTCCTCCTAGTTTTTTGGGCGGATGGGTAGTCGTTGGCCCCCAGTCTCGGCGGTAATAATATCGCGGTGGTTTCGGAAGCCTTGCCACCACGGTCGGGATTTTCCCTGGAACTAGGTTGGCAGTCTACTTCTGGGTCAACAACAAAGATCTCCACTATCGTACCATTACTAGTGAAGGTCGTAGATCACCCGAAAGAACTCCTGTCTGATAAACTTCGATAGCCTGCAGGGCAGTCACAGGACATCACTCGTTGACCGATTATCCCGTGTTGGAAATAGTGACCCCCCTAGATCCCAACAGATCTTGCGGCGCTCTTGCAATAGGTGCCGAGAGGGGACATTTGCTAGAGTATACTTTTCGGGATATAGTATATTGCTCTCATGCTCTGGCGGGAAATAGAACATCAAAGATCGTTTTCATCTACCTTCCTACTAAGATATTTTCCAACACACAGAGGTTTCAATGATCCCACACAAAATATCCCCCCCTTTTAGACTCCGGTGTTTTCGGGGTAGTGAAAGATATTTATCCACTGCCCTATCAGTTCAAAGCCAATAGGCCAGTTTGTCACCAAATTAATTTTTTAATTTTTTTTTCCAGAAGCTAGTGCTCTCTCTAGTGAGGTGCCCAGGGGGGGTTTTCTTTTGGTGCCATAATGATACAATGCGGGCGTGAGGATCTATTCATACTCTAGACCTTTTGATAGTGTCGCGCAAGCTGCCATCCCACTCCGCCACGATGTAACGTTCAGTACATAACAGCGTGCCTATCCTACCGCGCACCATAATCCTAGCGGGGTGGACTTACCTCTTTTAGTATTATTTTATTCAAATAATATCATACGTTCATAAAACTTACTAGAGTTTCAACATCTTGGTTGCTCCCTCGCTGGGCAGTAAGTAATTGACAAAGCACTATCATAGGTATAAGGGGTTTTGTAGGAAGGAATTTGTAGTTTCTCAACGGCGCAGAGCCAGAAAAGCGACTAAAATTACAGGTAAAAAAGGTACTTATATATATTATGTAAGAATACGGGATATATATCCACAACAGAGTACTGTATCTGAATCTGTTTTACCACCTGGGCATCCCAACAGCAAAGCGATAAATTTGGTCAATGGGATATCATATTGGTTGAGTATAGCGCTCGACAGCTGGAACCGAGCAGCTCTTTTCTACACACCTCACTTTGGCAGCTCAAGGCTACACATGTTCTGGTGATTCACTCTTGAAATCATTAGATGTCACTCGTTATGGATCCTCCCGAATTGTAGGATATCGTGGTCCGGACTACCACAAGTTGCCTCAAACAGATGTCCATATCCCGTAGTATAACATCTACAAGATAGTCTATATGTCTTTACGGGGTCTGTTTATCTTACAGGAAAATTAGTCAAGTCGGTTCTGCCGCACACACTCGTATACTTTTGTCTCCCATCTACCTTGATTCGCACCATACGTCTTAGGCAGGGTATGGAAAAAGTATTATAAGTGACGTGTGCCTGGGTTTCCATGGGAGAAAACAAAAAGCGCCTGATCATGAGTAGTACGGCGAGAAACTTGGGTGTATTCCGCAGCGTGTACAAATAGCCTTCTCCAATTGATAAAAATTCGTTGCACGGCGGCAAGCGATGACCCATTCAACAAGGCTCAAACCCTGTTTTCCGCTTGTCGGCTTGGTACCTTCGCTAGGCCCTTTTTCACCCGGCGCCTAAGCCGGAACCGCGGGTCAAGCCCCTGGTTGCGATATAACCTGGAAAGGGAGGACTCTGGCTAAAACCGGTGCCACCCCTCTCTCGTAGCCTCAGGTGCCCATCATGGGCCTTTCATGGCACCCGTATTTCATTACCTACAAGCTAGGGTGAGTAAGCCCCCGAAACTTTGGGCATGTGTGTCCTGTGGCCGGCAGCGGATAGCCGTTTTCATTCTTCCCAGTGAATTGGACAAATCACAGATGTCCGAAACACGTCCGACGAGGGAACTTTTATTTTTTAGGTAACCTGAAGTGAAAGTATTGGCAAGTTGGTTCTTTCCTTTTCTCGGGTTTTGGATGTGGTCTTGCGGTCCTGGGTGGTTGGACTCTAAAAATTATCGCGACTTTGGAAACCCTCGAGGAACAAGAGAAAAGTTTGGAAAAACCCCCTCCTACATTAGTCTGTTCTCAGGTCATTGCGATGGTGTTATGTTCATATTTCTCCGTGACCACTGGAATTTGTTGTGTTGTCTGCTGGGCATGCGGTTGGGCAGATATGCGGTTATCGGGAATGTTGTTTTGAGGTGTGCGGTGAGCAGGCACAGGGCAGTGGAATGTTGCTTTCACATCCTTCGCCGCTAGGTGTAAGATATAGTTTTTGGTTCTGTTGATGCCCATTGCCGTTGGGTATTTGGTCTTGTGTTGTCTCTTCCACACCATACCGCATTAGGAATGCGGTAGTTAGCATAGGGCATAGGCTTGAGAGATCATGGAGGATCACGAGGCATCGGGATAGTTCTGAGAGCTTGAAATTGCAGAAGATCATGTTTTCTCAGGTTAGTATGTTTCTTTGGAGTTCGTTGCTTTTCCGGGGTAGGTAGCGCTTTGGAGATATATATCTCTTAGTCAGCTTTTAGCTAGCACATCTACCGATTGTTGCTCCCATCTTTTTCCTCACCTTGCACGCTTCGTGATTTTCACTCCACGTCTGCACCTTAAAGTTGCTTCTTCGGGGCTACCGCCGATTTTCAGGGCCAGCCGTTAGTTTTTGAGGGCTGGAACGCTCCCAGGGACAAAGTTTTATCTCAAGATGTATCACAAATATTTTTTCTTATAAGTGACTGCATTTGTTTATACAAAAAAAAATACAGCTTTCCCTCCAAAAATTTCTAGACTTGCAATGATGGCGTCCATGAAATTGTCCAAAATATAGACGGGTATGGTTCCACTAAGGAGGCTGCCTTTCCCTCTGCTAAAAGAGCTTTAGAATATCCAGTAATTATCCAATCCAGAAGTTACAGAGGTGGCGTTGGCCCTGCCCAAGTGGTATCGTAAGAGCTGGAATGGTTGAACCTCGCACTAAAACGTTGGAGTTTCCTCTACCGGTAGTGTTTGGTGTGTTTTTCATTTTATTTATTTCAAAGGAGGGCTAAAAGCTAGTTTTTCCGGGACGATCCCCTCCCTTTCCTTTACCCAAAGGGGAGATTCTAGGCGCCTAGTGTGAGGCTCAATTATTATTCCGGTTCCGACAGCATTGTATCTCGAGACATTTTGACCTCGATGGCCCCAATATTTCATCTGTCTGACATTAGAGCCTCCCAATTTGTTAGCACCAAGAAGCGTTTATACTTGTTCCATACCCCCTGACCCGAATCTCACCCCACACACTCGATTCCCTTTCTGATAGATTACACGAGCGCACCTGAAGGCCCTTTGGGTTAGCAGGATATTACCGGCGTATTTCTATGAATTGGAGGTAGCAGGATTTCCCGGCATCATTCTCGGTATGAACAACCCTTAACAAGAAGTCTTCCTTAGAAAGGAACCCATTCCTCAATAAAGAATGGCTTGGCTTATTAATACGTATATACCTACGGATCGAGCTAATGCTTCCCTCAAATCCCTAACCATCTCCAACGATATCCCAGCATATTCCTAGTAGTACAAATAACTATAATACATCGAAGGTTCCAGCGTCGGTAACTGCAGTTAAGGAAGGAAAGTCGAGAATATCTTATAACCAAGTGGCAATATGTTGCTTTGGGCAGGGTACATGATGTTATGTATTAATACTTAATTACTAGAGCAGTCAAGGTGCAATATGGCTTTCAGACCTGACAAATCCTATATCCGATCACCAGCTAAATAAGCTAGACTCTTTTAGTTGGGGCGGTGGCGAACCAGAGGTTTTGTCGCGGGATAACTAGCTCCGTTGCTGAGATCCCTTACCGGTATTGCTGTGATATACGCCTTCCCCGTACTAGGATCCCGGTCAAGTAAACAGCAAGCAGCAGGCGCTCTACACTAATGGAGAGTGCTGGAGCAAGGCGTGAAGCAGCGGCTGCGAAACGTCAAGTGGCTTCCAAAGGTTCGGCGTAAGGTGTTCGTGGCGCAAACAAAACCCGGCGAACGGAGTCAATCCACCGGTACGATACCGGTACTCTTTAGTATGATAGCAGCCATCGTACCGCTACTCTGCTTGACCGGAATCCTTGAAACGGAAATTCCGGAACGGTTGGTGGGGGGGTATGTTTAGATAAACGTTGATGCTTGAAATACCCAAATGTGGGCGGCGCGTTCCTCCCATGCAGTGTAATGCGCACGTTCATGTGACGTACAGGAAATTACTTAGCCGAGTGCGAACGCTTGGGACCGGCTAACCTTTCAGTCATATTCCTGCCGCCGGACACCTCGATTCGACCATCCGGGAGTGACTGTAGGCTTGTGAGGAACCAGCTGAACAATGTGAAGGATGAGGAACGATAACGAGGGTACGGTACATTGCTGCTGTCTATGCGCTCGAGTGCCGGACTGAAGAAGAAGGAAATCGCCCTAAGCAATGCAGTAATTGGTCTAGATATCCTTGACATCCCCGCGCTTCGTAAGCATTGAAGTGTATTTATACTAGCCCTACAGGTAGATATCCTGGGGGATATCATCTCTGCAGTTAGTACAATTGAACAGACCAATAACTGATTGTCTAGATTATTAATTGGAAATCACTACCGGACTATGCGCAAGTAGATGGAAGGCCCAGCGCCTGCGGATCGATCTGGATTGGTTGGTTCGTTGCACTTGTACCCGACTGTTAAAACAGCTTGGGGGCATTTATCTGAGCTGCGCTGGAAACGTGGGTGGATTGATGAGTGCAGCATGCATAGGAGCTCAATGTTGCAATTGGCGAACTCCCGCATCTATTCCCGGGACCGGGAAACACAGAAGGATTTGTTATCTTAGTCCGAGCCCCCGTCCTATGCTCCCCCGAAAGGGTGGATGGTAGCATGGACACTCGAACAAAGATGGCCAGACCCTGCCCGAGAAGATATCACCCCATTCCCGGTTATGGCAACTGGAGAAGAGGAATGAACCTATCATAGTTGGCCTCAGGGAGGTGGAGGGATACTTGCGATTCTTTTACATCTGTGGCGGCCGCGGGGATGTCATAGGTAGGTTCTGAATGTGTGGATGAGTAATGCACATGCAGGTAAGAGGTTTACCGGTCCTCCATCTCGGTCCTTACTTCAATTGGAATTCCTCCCATACCGGTAGACTACCGTGCCCAAGTGTATATCCCACCTTCCTAGCTCTGTTTCTACCCATCTCTAATGCGAGTTGCTACGACCCCCGGGAGAGCATCGTAATTGACTGTCCAGCCTCGAATAATCAAGCTCTCCTCCGGCCCCCCTTCACACATAAATAGGCATGCCCAGACACTTGCTCTTTTTTCATTTGAAACTCCCACCGCCTCCTTCCAAAAGAACAATCACTATGAATTCCAGCTTCCGTATCACTTCGAGTCTAACTCGCTGTCTACGTCAACGATCTGGAACATGGGTTCCTCGAAGGTCACTCCCATTGAGAGCCTCACTTCTCACTAGACATATATCATCTTTCTCGGATACGAAAGGGACACCAATGCCGACTCCCAAAGCTACTGGGAAAGCATTTGAAGGCAATGAAAAGGGATTGCTGGGGTCCCAGAAGCGTCTTCCGGAATTCAATCTAGTCGATAGAGTAGTTCTGATTTCTGGTGGAGCACGAGGCCTTGGGCTAACACAAGCTGAAGCTCTGCTTGAAGCCGGAGCTAAGGGTTTGTACTTTAGTTCTACTACCACCACCCGTATTCCTTATCTCACTAGTTTTATAGTTTACGCCCTCGACCGCCTTGAGAAACCGTCCCCGGGGTTCTACGAAGCTCAAGCTAGAGCTACTAATAATCTCGGGACTTCCCTTCACTACAGACGAATAGATGTGCGGGATGAAGCAAAACTGCATGCGGCTGTCCAGGCCATCGCCGAAGAGAATGGCCGACTAGATGGCCTGATAGCAGCAGCGGGCATCAACGAAGAGCACACAGCTCTGGAGTACACGGCGGCAGATTTCAACAAAATGATGGAGATCAACGTTACGGGCGCCTTCCTGACTGCGCAGGCCGCAGCAAGGCAAATGGTCAAATTGGGCAAAGGTGGTAGTATCGTTATGATTGCGTCAATGTCCGGGACCATCGCAAATCGAGTAAGTTCGATAAAAACGCATCACTAATCACCCGGCCTGGCGATATGCATTCACTAATGCGGAAGAATTAGGGACTGATTTGCCCTGCATATAATGCCTCAAAGTCGGCAGTTCTACAATTGGGCCGCAATCTCGCTGCTGAATGGGGCCCTTACGGTATCAGAGTTAACACCATCTCTCCGGGCTACATCGTTACCGCGATGGTTGAAGAGCTGTTCACAAAGTTCCCTGAGAGGAGGGAAGACTGGCCCAAGCAGAATATGCTTGGAAGGTTGAGCAAGCCGCAGGAATACCGGTATTTCCTCTCCACCATAAATGTCGACTTTAAATGCCATTTGTTTCCTGCAACTAACCAAGTACGATGATAACAGTGGCGCTGCAGTATTCCTTCTCAGCGATGCTAGCTCATTCATGACAGGCGCGGATCTTATCATGGATGGGGGCCACCATTCATGGTAGTCCTGATTTATCGTAAAACGTCCAATATTTTTATTCTCTTTCTTTTTCCTTCTTCTGTACGAATTATGAGCTTAGGAATGTTTTCCGGTGTTTGGTGTCACCTTTGTCAACGAGCTATTCACTACGGGAGGGTTGAATTTCGGGCATACTGGTAAGCCTTTGCCAGCTCATGTATTGTGTTGGTATCCGTGTGGCGATATGATGACGGCAGTATCCAAGTGATCAGTTTCATGCCCTCAGCGTTCGAACTATTATCTGTGAATCATGATCTACATCAGACCCCTCTTGGAAAGTTGGGGGGGAGGCGTTATCGGTAGACTGATAGCTCTCTCTGGGGGAAAGGCTGTTCAAAAGTTAGGAATTGCATCCCTGTAAGGATACCTGGTCTGGGGAGGTTAACCTATCGGCTAAGTTAGCTCGGCGCGGGGGTTGCAAGCCAAAGCAAGGGTGCCCTACATTAGTCTGCAGCATTATCATTTACCGGTATTGCCCGCCACTGGGTTTTAACTATTTATATTTGATGCGATAAATGATACGAGTACAAGTACCAGCAGTTTGGTCCCGGAGAAGTGCGGTATCTCTGGCTTACCCTTTCCTATTAACCCCACTATACAGCAGCATCAAGCAAGAAGTACCACAAGACTGCATCCCTAACTGTGATGTTCCTGCTTTCCCTCATTCATCCTGAGGCGAACTACTCGTACCGGCAAAGCGATCCAAGCAAACCTCCTTCTCCTCGAAAGAATTGAAGGAGAAAAAAATGAATAAAACTTTCTCTTTAGAAAAGCTGGGACTATAAATTAGCACCTGCGCATACCATCCCCCACAGGTAACATAAGTTATGCATATACTATAAGTAAACACAATTCCCTTGGATGAGGGTTCGAGCAGGGCGACCTACCGTGCTCAAGTAGTGGTGTCAAAACAAGTTGGTGACAAGGCATGGCTGCCCGGTTTCCCACCTGATACAGGTGGAAAAGCACATGAAATTAGACTTAGAATTGGGTGCCCTAAATGCCAGTTTTAAACATGTGTTCATACCTCCACTAGGTCGCGATTCTGTAGCCGCTCCCCTCGAGTTTAATTAGACAAGAGTAGTTTCAGAACACTAGAGAATTAGCTACTGCACTGTGTGACCTCTTGGGGGGGCCTAGTCAGGGAGGAAGGGCTTTTGTAAGGGCTTTCACGGGCTCCTAATGCAAGCGACAGCCCCATTGATGACCCCCAGCTAGGCCGGACTGCGCCCTCTAATATTAAGTCATCACCAATTCCAATATGACGAGGAAGGTAGGTATGTAGGTATGATACGGTAGATGATAGGCATCTGCGGACGAGGATCAAGACACCCATTGCATGGTGCATCATCGTGGTCCTGCCCCATGATGTGCTAATATAATACTATTACCGTACTGAAAATGATACGATCAATACAGACCCTCTTGCGAGTGCCCTACTTGTGCCGGTCTTTCCTACCTTACTCCCCGATAAACGTTGCGGGGGCATAGGGTATAATAATGCAGGCATTATAGCAGCAGAATCGACCCACAGTTCGTACATCACGGGCGTATTGCATCGGGTACCTGACCCTAAGGTAGGCAATTTGTAGATTGATGGGTGCATGCGTCCAGTAGGAAATAAATATAAAAAATAAAAATGAATTACCGGTGTCGTGCAGCACAACACCGCAAAAGTTAACTGTGTCATGTTGTGCGGTTGGAAGTGCTTTCCCACCTACTCCCCCTCCCTCCCGTGCTACGCGAGCGACTGTCCCCCCCCCCCTCACTTCCCTCCTATCATTTTACTTGCTTCTTTCCCCCCTTCCTTGTTCCGTCAACATTTCCATTCCGTACAACGCTCTTGCCGCAAGGAAATTAATTTCACTGACACCGGTAACCTATTTGGTATCGTATCGTACCCGAGGTAGCTGAGAAGAAAGAAACCCCACATTATTCCTCCATCTTCCGTCCAACCATGCTACTGCAATTCATGAACAGTCATGCGTGTTTAAGGCACTTCTTGATGGGGTTTAGTCACTATCATAATAATAATATTATTATACGAGCTCTTTCTTCTTCCTCAATTTAATTTAATCGCTGATTCAACATACAGTACTCCCATTTCCTCTCCCTTTGTCGCTCGCCATTGCGCGAGTTCTGCACTTTGGTTACCGGGCTACTATAGCATAACTTTAGTGCCTTATAACAGTGCAATATACCCGCTGGGGGTCGGCGGTGAGGACAAGGAGAGAGGAAGGGACAGAGGGAAACATATTGATTACTACTAATTGCTGAACGTTTCCTTGGGCCCATACTGTACCTGTTCTACCACATACCGGTACTCCTCTTTTCCAACAAGTGAAATTCTCCTAGTTTGATGATTTCTCCATGTCTCCACATATCTCTTTCTGTTGGCGTGGATGGACAGCCCTAACATAGACCCAATTAGAATTCTTGTTGCTCTTTCTCTCACCTCCGAACTCTGCCCGCCCGTCTGTCCAGCATAGGAGCCGTGGTATCACATCGTACGTACCGTAGACTCTCCGTCCAAGACGAAATTGCGCTCGTTCTGAGCACGCGTATGGTGGTGGTGATACGGTATCATATTTTTTTATTTTTCACCCTCCACTCCCTTCCCCCGCCCGCCTCGGAAAGCAGAGCGCCATCACCATACCTGAGGAAAGGCACTTGCTTCCGGGTGTATCGTATCATAAAATACTTCCGCCGCGCCGCAGAGGGGGGGAGAGGAGGAGTCGACGCCTAATTCTCGAGCCGTCGCCGCGTCCCACATAATGCGCGGCGCCGGCCCCTCGAAGAAGGAAAGAAAAGTGATCGAGAGAGAGAGAAAGGAAAAAAATTCCCGGACTTCTTTCCCGAGTGGGGTCTGTGGAGGTGCCATCGTAACTTATGCTCCCGAATCACACTTGGGGTTAGTACCGTACTGGTACAGTACTCGTATATCATACTTGTATCAGCGGGATGGCTGACTCGCACGCCCCCTGCTCGAGCACAAGTTCGGTACGGTACGGGACTAGTGTGGTGATTAATTATCCATCCCGAGCCCAGGAGTTACTAGTAGCAGAGCGCAATCTGTATGTGGAGGTGATATTTGGTAGAGATTTTTCTTGGCAAGATCTTTTTACCTTTGTTTTTTTTTCCCCTTCTTTTTGGACCTGAACTTTTTCCGGTACCGTAAAAACTCCTGGAATTCGCTGTCGGATTACTGTGTCAACGGAGATCACCGAAAATTGCCCACGATAAGCTCACGGTAGATTGACAGGTTAGCAGAGTTGTGAGTACCAGTTGATGAGACCCAGCACTCCCGACGGCACAGGCTGTATTTTACCATGTCGGGAGAGCACTAATCCTCCGCAGGAGCCTTTCCTGAATCTAGATATTAAAGGTCTACCGGAGATAGCGAAGCACAAGGGTTCTTACAGCGCCCGAGTAAGATGGTAAGTACTAGTAGGATTAGGCTCTCTACCAACCTACATGCAGGGGCTGACTTGCCCTAAGAGTTTTGCATTGTATTTAACATAATTTACTACGCTCGAGCACTCTTGCTTTTCCTTCTGCTCCTCCTCCTATCGCTTCGTACTCCCCTAGCCAGTGAATACCATACATTAGTTGTTCTCGAAAAGAAGGGTAGGGAGGTAGTGTATTCATAGGGTGGTTGAAGTACCGTACTGTACAAAAGCTATCGCGGCATGACCACCTCGCCCACAGCCGGTAGAGAGAGATATCTTACGATGTGCTAGTTCTGCATGAGTCACAATGTGTATTTAGCATGCCGTGCCGGCAAAGACATCAACCCCATCTGTCTCTTCCCGGAAGAGTGTCCTACCAGTGGCAAGTTCAAACTACGGTACTCGTCCGGGAATCTCGGGACGTCCGAAGTGCGCCGTATCCGGTCATTGATTGAATTCAGGAGACAGCGAAGGTTTCCTCTACGCGGCCCAACTCCCAACCGCCACATAGTCGTTGAAAAAGGGTTCAAGAAAATTATATAAAATCAATCCGTTGGTCGGCAATTGGAGGAATGCGAGATAAGGCGAGCTCGTTTTTCCGTTCCCTAGATTTCAGTTCATTATCAAGAGTTGACAATATGTTACCGTATACCCTATAGTTGAAAGCGTCGCGTTAAATCAGGGAGAAAAAGGAAAGATATAATAGAGTGTGAAAACTTAAGAATTAGGAGGTCCCATAGCTCTTTGCTTTCTTAAGCGATTTCCACACTTGTTCCGTTTTTTTCTATCAGTACGAACACTCATACTGTAGAAATCAAGCCCGCAGAATCCCTGGCAGTGGGATCCACACCCGTGCGCAAGTAGGTGAACCTCAGCTGCTCCGAACCGAGGGGTCATGAATTGTCGATCTGGCTTTGCCAACAGTTGAGCGCTTACGTACTGGCTTGCATAAAGAGCGCAAGAGGGCGGTCGGAGGCAAAATCAAGCCGGGTATTTCGGCCCTCGATAGTTCAAGTTTCAGAACTCGGAATGTCACTCGAGCCAATGTCTGAAGTTAACCCATGAGCCCACTAGATGGAACTCCCACATTGCAGGGGAAAAAAAGGAAAGGGCTGAACCAATACAACGGGTATCGGGTACCACCGACTGCATGTGCGACCTAAATGAGCACTCATCTTTGTCCTTGCTCGTGTTGCGGCTAGCCTACGCTCTTAAATGTGAGTTAGAGTCGAATACCAGGTATCATACCAGCCACCTTTACGTGCATAGACCAGCATGTGCCCTCAAGCTTGAAAATCCCGTGACTTTGTATGTTGGTGTCACAAACGCCTTGATTGATCTAAGCGAATAATAAGAAAAATTTTGAGTTTCTTTATCGGGTTACCCTAGAATCTCAGATAATTGAACAGTTGTGCTTGGTAGTCCAAAATTTCCTAGTCTGGATAATGGTAGCAAGAGGTGGGTTGTTCAGCCCTTCTGAAAAATATAAAAATAAAATAAAAATACCGGTCTCTGTCAGAGGGGGCAAGTCCAACGGCATACCGTACCATACCGCTCAATTATTTGAGATTCTACTGTGCTCGAGTACTAAATCCCCTGGAAGGAAGAATCCGTACCCCTCTCACTACCCACGACTTACTTGCGCTTGTACAGCACCCGCATCCCAAAATATAATATCACATGCTCTCCTTTTCTTTCTGTCAAGTCCTATCGAAGTGTACACAGGCGGAACGTGCTCCAACTGGCACTCCCCTGCTTTCGGGGCTTTAGGAAAGAAAGAACCGGTTTCCGAATTAACAAAGGTACATGATAACACCTCTTTGCCCGGCAACCAAGAGAGTGTGAAATTGCGCTGCGTGCCAAGAGTGTCGGTTGGCCGCCCTGTACCTATATAAGTGTAAGTGAACGGCGTCTGCGGATACAACCGCCACCGTACGACACTAAGACCCCAGCAATAAAGCTGAATTTTGATGGTGTGCAATAGCAGTCGTGTTCGCAGGCATCGTTCGATTCTGAGTACAACGATAAAGTCGCAGGAAGGTCATGCAAACCCTTTCTCCTTCCCCTTCTGTTGAACTCACAGGTATGGCGACCACTTTTGCATTGTATTATTATACTTCCCATCTATATTCATGGTTTCCCAACCCTATCCCCCAACCTATCCACCAGGCCAGGTGCTAACCCCAACTCCTTCTCGATCCGCTCGGCCTCCCACCTCTCCTCATCCCTAAGCTTTAGGATTTCAAATATAGTCGATGTATCGACCCACGTGCGCCTGTCTCGCCCCCGCTTACTCGAAGATTCCATCTGCTGCTGTTCGTGGAGCACCTGACGACGGGTGATTGTGTGAAGGGAATTTGAGCCCTGCAACTCTCCCATTCCATCCATCACTGTCAGTCGTTCAGTCCAACAATTCAACAACAAAGCATTACTTGAACATTCCATCAACAATCACTACAGAAAAAGAAAAAGAAAAAATGTGCCCCAGTCGCTACCCTTAGCAGCTCATCCAATTTAACACGGTCACTCACCTTCTGGTTCACAGCTATGTTTCTCGCAGGGTCCGATACCTCAGCGACTCCCACCCTTTTTAGCATGCTTTCGTAACCTGGGTCCTGGGCATCGCACAGAATATCTGCAGTTCATAAATTAGCTATGGTTTCTCCTTCCGTCTCCTAGGTGCAACCAACAGTTCCGGGAATTAATCGGACACTGCTTGAGTCGGTGCTGTATTATACATACCTTGGTTTTTGTTGTAGCTAGCCTGCACCGAATGCTGCGGTTGGTAGGAAGGCAGTGCTCGAGTGGGGTATCTTCGATTGCTTGAGGCGCCTAGTAGTCTTGAAACTTTGGTTCCCATGGCTGTTAGGTTGGGGAAAGGTTGTTGAAACGGAGTCCGGTTGACGTCACAGATGGTAGGGTAACCCTTTTTTTACGTTCAAAGCTTTCGCCCACGAAACGAAACAAACTGAGGATGAGTTGAGGCTGGTAAGAACCGAAATTCATAAATCCTATTGGATAATTATATAATTATAGTTGTGCAGTCATATGAGGTTTTGTGAGACCCATGTGACAAATAAAACTTGCTATAATATTATATACAAAGTAAAATGTAGTCATTAAAACAATGTAACTTAGTTGAGTGGTCAAGGCGACAGACTCGGGCGTCCAAAAATTCTAGCTTTGTGTTTCATTCGCGAGCACAGGTTCAAACCCCGTCCTCAGACTTGTTGAATCTTTTCGCTCTCTAGTCTAACTATTTTTGGTTCTGGCTTGTTCTCCACCCATGCCTGGCTGCTTTTGTACAGTACTCGTACTATTCTACCAGACTGACTGTACAAGGGTAGGGGTTAATTATGGCTGGATCATGGATTGGTACTGTGAAAGCACATCACAAGCTATTCATCAATGTGGAGTAGTGGGATTCGTTCCTCCCCACGGCCAACGCCCACGACCAACTGGAGCAAGGGAAAAAATGAACCTAGACTAAAATTTAATAACAATTTCATGGGAATGAGGAAGATAAAAACTGATATACATTTGGCATAACCCTCACCCACTTCTAGAGCTGCAGTCACTCTACTGATCATTGATTTTTCCGATCCCCCCCAAAAAATTACTTTTGGAATTGTCTCGAAAGCTACAGGAAGCTCCTGTGTTCCCCCCTCCACTTCATAGTTTCCTTCTCTTTGGGGCATCTCCGGTCCTTGGGAATCGCTGATGTAATTCCTTTCTAAGCCCAATCCAAGCATGTTCAATACCGGTATGATAGAACATCCTCTTCCTTCTCTTAATTTAAATCCTATTACAATAATACTACCGACTTCCAACCAATTGATAGCATCATGATCCCCGAAAACCAGTTCATTGTCATCCTGAGAGCGGAGATCCTGGAAACTACAAGTTAACATCCGATAATAATGAAATCGCCACTCCCTCCCCCGCATTCACAACCCCCCGCCACGAGATCCCAAGAGAGCTTCTTCCTTCTTAGGTGTATAAGTTACTATTTGACACCACCGGTTTTTTCTCGTAACAACGGTGAAAAAGGACGGGAAAGACTTGCGGCGGTACAGCATTGCTGGAAAGAGGGGTAACAATATTCGGCGGCAGTCGAGTTTAACTCTATGGGCTGCCCTTAGGCGTGACTTATGTGAGACATGGTTCACGAACACTATCATAGCTATTTCCTACAGGCCCCATCATAGCAAGGAGATCCCGGTCCACACTACCTCTAAGTTAGCAAAGATCTTAGACTAACCCAAGTCCAATCGGCGTGCCAAAAAGCTGTAAAACGTGCATACGGACTGAGGGCTCGGAGAAGGACCGCCAAAGTCCCCACACCTCTCCAAATTGCACGTCTTCTAAAGCCCCATATATATATATATACTCAAGCGCATCCAGGATCTCAATGGCGCACCAACTTTAGGAAACACGCAATCACACCTCCACCGCAGGGAAGACCGACCCTACAATCCTAGTCACCACTAATACACCCTTCCGCTGATCCACTTCTCACTAGAGACGGTGCGCAGGGACAAACTAGCAGACGTTGCGGTAATGTACACCCGCAGTTAGACAGCCTCCCTAACCGCCCGGACAGCCGAGTGGTTAAATAAGAAATTTTCAAGTGGCTTACTCGGATGAACGGAGGCGACTGTGCTGATGACCGCCCGTTCCCCCATACAAAGCACATTAATCAGCATATGTCTGGGTGGGTTGTCTGGGCGGCCCGGGAGATTGTCTGTTTGTTACCTACTACGAGTACTTACATCCAAGCACCGAGTGACAGCGCATGAACCATTTAGTCAGGCGTCCGAATCTGTGGGATCCACGTGATGAATGGGGTTTTGTCCGCGTTGGGTTTGCGTCGGGTGCTTAGGTGAGTGCCCAGTGTGGTGGGTAGAGGTCCCCCTTCTTCACTTTTATAGGAGAAAGCTTACGCCGTTGCGTTCCCAATTCTATTGAGGAGGGGGGGATGATGGTCGTTCGTTTGTGGTATATTATATTTCGGTATTAAAATACAGAATAGATAGGTGGACATATGGAGGATGCAAGGGGTATATGGAAATGAACAATAAAAGGGCGATACAGTAAGTGGACGGGCATTGTTTACGGCCAGCTGGAATCAAGTTAAAAGGGAGGAAAAGAAAGTTGAAACTAAAGAAATATACATTAAGTTTTTAGCTTTGGGGTTAAACAGGGGGTCCCCTCGCTCCGTTTGGCACTGCCGGCTCCCTCACCGCGCTCCCCTCGCTGTACGTTCCACTGGGGTATTCATGGTTATGGCAATGGCGCCTCTGCCTACCCACAGAAGTAACACCCCCCAACCCGGTGCCCACCCCAGCGCTTTGAAATGCGCAATCCCCCGGGGCACCCCACCCACGGTCGAACGCCGCATACCGTCGAGCAATGCCCCAGCCTCCCCTCCTAGTAGCGCATCCCCCACTCCAATCCTCCAGCTCCTCGATGCTGTAACCAAACCCGGGGATTCGCGGGTCCCGGGCGAGTGGGATGTGATTGAAGCGGAAGTCCCAAACTGCCGCGAAGCACATCCTGTATGAGAGAATGGCCATAGCAACCCCCATTAGAGAACCGACGACGACGTCGTACCAGTTGTGGCTCATGTCCAGCGACAGCGAGCCGACGATTAGTGTGGCAGCGAGCATGGGCGTGACAAAGAGGAGGAGTTTCCAGTACGAGGGGTGGTAGTTTGAGAATATTTTTAGGTGAGCGTTGAAGTAGAGGCTTAGGTACAGGAGACCTGCCCAGGCCGCAATGGAGTGCCCGGACGGGAAACTCTGCATCGCGTTGGCGATCTCGTCTCGCCGTTTGGGGTCTGTGTGGTCTCTGCAGACACTCGTGTCGAAATATAACCCTCCGTATCCCATTCCTTGAACACCGTCGATTTGGGGATCGCAGACTGTGAGGAAGTGTGGCCTCAGCCCTCCTATTACTAACTTTATGACGATTTGCAGGGCAGCACCAGTTAAGACGGAGTAGATTACCCCCATGCAGCCGTTGTTGACGTTCCAGAAAGACCCGCGGCCAAGCAGGACCCCGCCACGCTTGCCAGCCATGTGCAGACGCTTGCCGTGCGGGCCGTAGGTTGCGATGCCTACGATATTAATCAGGATTATGGAGATTATTGGGACGAAGACCGCTACCATGGCATCTGCTATGATAGGGATAATTTGCTTGCGCTTGGGGTAGGCGAAAGAGGGGTTTATGATTTCGGAGGAACTAATTTGGTTGGTCAGAGTTACATTTGGTTGAGGGTTAAATACAAATAACGGAGCACCCACCCATCTACGGTGTTTCCTGGATTGGCTGTCACAGCAAATAACTTGCGATAGGGAACCGGACTCCACATAAGTAGCCATAACGAGACTACACACAAAAAGACGAATCTATACCACTGTTAATTTTCCGTTCTTCAGAGTTAAATTTAGAGTGATAGCGGCTCACGCAAGAACATCATGCCAATACCACTTGAACCACTGCTTAACTGTGGGCGGACCTCCATACGGATCAACCCAGCCCTCGCACTCCCCCCCGGTTTCTATATCTCCCGCCGCTGCTGTCACCCCGGTATGAATGTGTCCCAGACCATTAGGATTTGTAGTGCTCGCGCGAGGAGTAGCTGGATGACCATGTTTCTCAGTAGCCGGAGAAGCACCACGCTGGAAACGACTCAGGAAGCCAGACATCGCAGTTTTCTGTCCAATAGCTCTACCAAATAGCTGACAACCTTTCTCCTGCATGGAAATACATGAAGTCTACCGGTATTTATACCAAGACACAACTTTTATCTACGAAAGCCAATTTACCGCATACTATGTGCGATAGGGTACGATGCGCCTAGATCGTCATAGAAAAATACAAGATTTTTCAAGATTCGTGTAGTATCGTTGCCCGAGTGGGAACAAGTTACGGGAGGCTGCCAGGCAGCGAACAGGGACGGGTAGTCTAATTGTGGGGATAGCGTGGCCAGGGGTTGGTTGTTTGGATATTCGTCATGTTGCGTCAGCCAAGCCTAAGGGTTCACCATGCCTCTGCTTCTAGAGTACTCGTGCTCGAGGATAATAGTGTTTTAGGCCTAGCCACACCTCTATTTGTGAGAAGATCAAATCTTGAATGTGGTAAATTTAAATTACTCGAGTAGGTGAAGAAAGGTCCAGTCCGGGGTGACAGGGCCAATAATAAATCGGCCGAGGATTTTTACCGTTAAAATTCACACTTGGCCTCTCCTCCTGTTTTGGTCGGTTGTGAGTTGTCCCTAAATTGTCAGAACTAAAAAAGCTACCAAAACCACGTACTGTACGAGCGAGTACGAGCTTGGTGCCAAAATTCGCTGACCCCCCCCACGTTTTACACCAAAAATGGGTGTTTTCGCTTTGCAAAATCATAGTTTTGTTGCTCTACAAAAAATGGAAAAATTTAGTGGCATCTTTAGAGACATCTAGATATTACTACACATAAGTATCAAGCCATGTTAATAAATGTCCATGTCACAATTCCCTAAAGCATGGCAGTGGTCGAAAGGTACCTCCAATTTTGTGTGAGGTTCCCATACAAAAGGTACATTGCAACCAAGTTCAATCTGGACCCTAGGCTCCCAGCCATTATTCTGCAGAGAGAAAATTCCGATAATTTTTACCCACGAAATCTAGGTAATTCCCCATATTATGGTATAAATTTCATCAGTTCTTTATTGTTTTTGGATAAGCTGTGACTGCATGAAATCAGCCACTTTTGGTGTAAAACGTGGGGGGGGTCAGCGAATTTTGGCACCAAGATCGTACTGTACTGTACTGTACAGTACATGCGAAAAAGGCAGTTCGCCGTTAAATTTACTAATATTGATTTTTTTGGCTGGTTTTGATCCTCCTGCTTAGCTTTTTGCACTCACCAAATATGATGCCGGCCTGCATGCTAGTTTAGTTGTTGAACTGTGAATCTGCAACCACTTGGATGTATTATGTTTTATTTTCACGCTGCTAACCTGCATGTGTTTTAGTCTGCTAATTAACCCACACACCTCCCTAGGTAAAATTTATGATAACACTGCTCCCCCAACCCTACATACAAACTCCATCGTTGTGTGTGTGCCTCGGTTCAAAAACTGAAGAAGGGATACCGGTATTGGTACCGCAGTCTGCTCGAGTGGAGAGAGAGAGTAAGGACACTAGTCTTACAAAGGAATTACAATTCACAAGAGTTCGGTCGCTGGTTTACCCCGTATTTGCTCGGGTGTGTCCATAAAGTCTGGAAAACATAAACTAACCCTTGTCTCTAAAGAGATTTATATGGGATCAGTAGAAATGGTTTTCCGGTTGCTGTCGAGACACCGGGTGCCTTACAAGGTTGGTGCGCCGTAGAGAGCCCGGTTGAGGTTACAGTAGACCTAGTGAAGATGGGTTGGCGATTCTGAGGGAGCTCGGGGGCATTGTTCGCGGTCGAGCAACTCCTCTGTTGAGCCACCCCTCAATTGATCCAGGCACCATACACCAGGGCACAATTCAAGTATCTGTATATCTAGGTAGCAGCGGTGCCCGTCTGAAATGAGAACCCATTTTGCAAGAAAATTTTAACTATTGTGAGAAAGATAATCAAGCCCAAATATTTCAGCTTCCGGACAAAGCCCTGAGACTTACAGACCGACAATCCAATGGCATCGAGATTCCTTTTATACTCGGCCTCGAGTGCAGTGCTCTAGTGGCTACCTATAATAATATGACGATGATGCATTATACCTAACCAGGTATATATATATATATGAGTACGTCATTGAAAAAGACCTTAAAATAAATAGAAAAACAACAAGTATGAGAATATTTTATGCTTGTCGAAACGATCTAGGCAAAGGTTGCTTCAAGTGTTCATGATTTCCTACCCCAAACATTAGTCTCGATTACACCATAACGATTAGAGCACGGTTTCGAATACCTTAGCAAACTTGCTCCTAGCTCTAATCTTCGTCCCATAAAACATCAAAACCCAGGGCACAATAGTCAACAGCGCCCCTATACATCCGAGAAGACTTGAAGCCCCAGCAAAACCCATACGGTGGAACATCAGGTCCGTCACGAGCGGAAACCCACCAGCCAAAAAGTTCCGACAGAAGCTTTGGGCGGCGAGTGCAGAGCTTGCGTATCGGTGGTACGTGTCGGCAAGATAATTGAACACAGCGAGGTAAATGGAGTAGATCCCCATTGTTACGCAGCCCACGGCCACGGTCGGGAGTATCCAGTGCTGGGATGGGAAGGAAGTCCAACCAAACCAGAACAAGCCTATTGGCAGGAGACACCCGATTGTGCAGGCAGAGTAAAGGCGGGCTTCGGGGTTTGGAGTTGGGCCCGATAAGTATTTCTCGGTGCCCATTTCTATCAGGGTATTGCAGCATAAAGCTACTACGCAACCGAGAGGCATTGCTGTGCAACATTAGTGGTGGTTGAGTATAAAGAAGAGTGGGTGATACCTGCGAATACGTAGCCAACTTGGGCGATAGTGAACCCGTGGCTTTCGGTAAATACTAGGGGAATAGCTTCCAGGAACCTGTACGTAGTCGTATTAGAGACGGTCCTTCAATACTCCTAGGTAGTCATTGCCCACATGAATAGAATCCCCCACGCGAACGTCAACCAGCAGCTGAACCAGAATACGACAGACTCGGTGATAAGGAATCTGAACGGCCTAGTCAATGCCACCCTGACCACCACGGAAATGCTCTCCCTTTCCTCATCTGCCTTCACTTTCCATCTTGTCCCTTGATCCTCACATTCATCCAAAAACTTGTTCAGAGCCTGGACCTTACGGCTAAGTAACACACTTCCTCTAGTTTCTTTTAGAACTAGAAACGCTATCACCATCAATATCCCATTGAATATTAATTGGACCCAATGGATCCACCGCCAAGATAGAGTCTCCACAATGACCCCGCTCACAAGTGGTCCAACACCAGTGAAGGCAAGCCCAAACATCGAGAAGAGCGCCATTGGGAAACCACGGTCTGGTGCATGAAAGATATCTGATATAATGCCACCGACCATAGCACCGAAGGTGCTTCCTCCAACACCCAAAAATAAGCGAGTGACAACCATCCCAGTGGCTGAGTGACATAAAGCCGAGAAGAGATGACAGGCTAAGAATGGGTAAGCTATGGAACTCAAGAAACATGGGCTAGACAAACCATTGAACAGCCCAAAAGTAATCAAGTAAGCATCCCGCCGCCCATATACCTAACCATTCATCGGGTCAGCACCACTCTCCCAACCCACAAAACTCACATCGGTATTCTCAGCAATAACAATCACTGATCCTCACTCTCGAACTCCCCAACTCAC